>APFE030052993.1:0-82316 GCA_000404065.3 Pinus taeda | reverse complement strand
ATAGCCTTTGGAAAAATTTCCCTAGGACCTAGGACTTAAGACGCATGAGGGGATTAACATTTCCTAACCCTCAAGACACTTTACATCATGACTTTTACAATTTTTTATATCTTCAAGGGGGAAAAGCCCTTTGACAGACCCTCATAGACCACCCAGTTCTGTGACCAAACATAATCTAGCATATCAACACACTAGGATTCTCCTAAGACTAATGATAAAATTTATTCCGGCTTTGGGGTCAGGTTGAAGGAAAACTCTGCCGATCATGGATCGGTGAGACGAAAAACCTTCCGGAATGAAGATTATCACTAGAAAATTAGGTCCACCTAGGCAATTTACATACATGACTCAGCTCTGCTAAGATTATTTACATCAAAATGCAGATTAGGTTTACAACTTTAATAAGATCAGGAGAATGACGATAACTGTTGAATGGCACGAACATCTCGATCAAGCGCTGTCCCTTTTTGCGAAAAAAGGGGTGTATTGCTATGGGTAGTTGACACGCAGCGGTCAACACATGTATTTTCCAAAACCCAGAAATCGTTTTTGGAAATTCCACCTAGAGACGACTTAATTAAAATAATTAATCATTTTGTTAATGGTTCCTAAGTCTTAACTTAGGAACACTGATTAATTAAAGGGTATTAATTAAGTCATGGTGAGAATCTTCTAGAGGAAGATATGGATCGAGTTCTATTTAATCTTAGCCATCGATTATGTTTTAATCTTGGTCGTTGATGTCTCAATGAGAGATTATAAGAAGAAATTCGATGGGGGTTGGAGAACACACTTGAGACACCAAAAATTCGATTTTATTGGGAAATCGATCTGTAGAGTAGCTGCATTTAGTTGTCGAAGATGATTCAGTGAGATCGAAGCAGTAAGAGAGGGGCAGGGATAGTAAGGTCGGAGGGAGATTTTCCAAACCAGTGAGTGCATAGCAAAGAGGCAGTGAGTGCCACAAAGAGGAAATGCGGAGCAAAAAGGCAGTGCAGTGCTTCAAATGGGAATCCGTATTTTGCTAGGGAGAAGCAGTGATTCAATGCCGAAAGTTGGAGTGGGAGCTCAGAGGACAGGAGAATCGATCTTCCTGACAGCAGCTAATGAGTTAGCGAGAGAGACATTGGTCCGAGTTGTGGGATGCAACACTGCATAGGCTAACGCAGGGACTGCACAGAGACAGCAGAGAACAGCTCATCCTGAGCCAAGGTCAGTGTTGGATCGCCAGTGGGAGTGAGATTTTTCTCACTAGACTTTATGTTAGTCATTTGACTGTATGGATTGCTAGATTTGAGCATCCATAGTTTCTTACTCGGATTTACTATTGCAAAATAATAAAACCCTCAGTTGCTATACCGATTTTCCCAAGTTGGGTTTTCCCGGGGACACTGCTTAAAAAATAACTTTTGTGTGTGTGCATCTATTCTTCCAACATTATTTTTCTTCCGCAATATTATATTTGTGAAGGCTGCAATGTATTAGTTTCGATATTTAGCTTTATGATGTAGTAAATAATTTGTTTAGTTCATTTAACAAATAGAAGAAACTTAATCAGTCGCTGTAGTAGGATTCCAGGTTTCACAATTTTCACATGGTATCAGAGCACAAATCGTAAGCCGGAGAGCTCAGTAGTAGAAGGGAAGAGGAATTTTGAATCTCTGCAGAAGCAGTAGTTTGAAACCCTCAGAGGCATCGCGGTTCTTGTCTAGGAGGGTTGATTTTTTTGAGGAAAAATTTATTTCTCTGAAAGAGTCGACAGAAAATAATTTTTCCAAATCAAAGATTACCAGAGGCCAAGGGAGCAGCAGTATTTTCCTTGCGGAGCAGATCTTCAACTAAGGACACAGTTATTTTGCAGCAGCTTGCTAGTGCAAAATTGCGTCAGGAGGAAGAAAGAGCACACATCAAGGGAATTTTTTCGTTAGGGAACTTCTAGCCCAGAAGTTCGATTTTTCCTAGCAAAGCAACAATAGTTGTGAGAAAATTTGCGCACTCCAGTAGGGAGTGCATAGAGCCAGTCAGCAGTTATGTAGAGGAGAAGAGGAGTTCGACATTTTTGCAGAGATGGCATCAGTAGGGTTGAGAGATCAGGATTGATTGGAGGGAGCCTCCAACTATGTGATCTGGAAGGCAAGAATTTCCTGTCTTCTAGATGAATACGATCTCAAAACCTACATTGATAGCATGGTAGTTATACCCGCAGATGTAGATCCACTGAAGGCCTACAAGGAGATGGTGTAGGCAAAGAGGTTGATTCTTGATGGGGTTTGAGATCATGTGGTGTCTCACATAGTTGGCAAAGATATTGCCCGACAGATGTGGGAGGCTCTTACTAGGCTATACGAAGGATTTTCTAAGCAACGGAAGATGTATCTTGAGGAGAAGTTGAGATGCACAAGGATGCAGAAAGGGGAGCACATAGACCCCTTCCTCACTAGGCTTCAAGATATCCAAGACTAGCTGTTTGCAATAAGGTTAGCGCCCCAGCCTACAGGATTGGTGTAGTTAGATCTCAGCAGTGTTTCCGAAGAATGGCAGGTCTTCGTCCAGAGTATTTTGGGCAGAGAAAAGGTGATAGATTAGGATTGAATGTGGGTTGATTTGCAGCAAGAGGAGATGAGGCGAGATTTGGTGAAGACCACCATTAGTGGCACCAAGAACAACAGTGGGACGAAGCAAGTGAAGGAAGAAGTGGGACAAAACAAGTGAAGGAAGAATAGAATGTGGCCTTCACATCATAGGGGCAGCAGGAGCAACGTAGGAGGAAGAAGGACATTTTCAAGGTGAAATGCTTCAAGTGTGGTGAGCTTGGCCATTACAACACTCAATGTCCTCTCATAAAGAAGGACAAAGAGGAGAAGCAGGATCAACAGGCTGCTTCCGCAGAGATTGACAGGTTGTCCTCTAGATTGGAGGAAGAGTTTGCCATGATCACCGATATACCTCCAGGTGAAGTGGAGTGATTTGGTTTTGTAGCCCCAGAGAGCTACAAGATGGTAAGATTCTTGAGGAGGTCCACCTCATGAATCAATACCTTGCTACAGGAGCCAATAACATGTAGTAGTAGGATGGATCAGTGGTAGATGGTACAGTTAGATACCAAAGTGACAGATGCAGTCAAATATTGGGCAGTGCAATGTAGTGTTGGCAACAATGCAGTTAGCACAAAGCAGAGTCAACAACGTAGAGGCTTCAATCACAAAGACTAGCAACAGTCAGAGACTCAAGAGACAGATGCATCATACTGATCACAGTTGATTCAGTATTTTGGACGTTTTTTAGTTGCAGTTGCAGCAACAGCAGATGGAGAGGGAGTTCCAGTGCAGATGCAGTGTTGGCAGCAGTTCAGCAAGGCCAACAGCAGCACTGATGCAACTTTTATAAGAGTTGCATAATAGTTTGTGGGCAGCAGCAGCCGGACATCAGCAGCGTGAAAAGAGGTGGTGCAGAGACAGGGTGTTGCTTCGGTAGGTTGCAATGCTAGAACACATTCCTTGCTAAGAGGGAGTGGTATTTTTTTGTAGCATTGGATGTGTTCAAGCCATGAAATTTGGTGGAGAAGCTAGAATACATGTATTCTCCAAAACCTAGAAATTGTTTTTGGAAATTCCACCTAGAGACGACTTAATTAAAATAATTAATCTTTTTTTAATGGTTCCTAAGTTTAGACTTAGGAAAACTGATTAATTAAAGGGTATTAATTAAGTCAAGGTGAGAATCTTCTAGAAGAAGACATGGATCAAGGTCTAGTTAATCTTAGCCATCAATTATGTTTTAATCTTGGTCGTTGATGTCTCAACAAGAGATTATAAGAAGAAATTCGATGGGGGTTAGAGAACACACTTGAGACACCAGAAAATTGGATTTTTCTGGGAAATCGATCTCTAGAGTAGCAGTGTTCAATTGCCGGAGGTGATTTAGTGAGATCAAAGCAATGAGAGGGGGGCAGGGATAGTAAGGCCGGAGGGAGATTTTCTAGTTCGGTTAGTGCATAGCAGAGAGGCAGTGAGTGCCACAGAGAGGCAACGCAGAGTAGAGAGGCAACACAGTGCTTCAAAGGGGAATCTGTATTTTGCTGGGGAGAAGTAGTGATTCAGTGCCAAAAGTCGGAGTGGGAGCCCAGAGGCCAGGAGAATCGATCTTCTAGACAACAGCTGATCAGTTAGTGAGAGAGATGTTGGTTCAAGTTGTGGGACGCAGCACTGCGTAGGTTGACGCAGGGATTGTGCAGAGGTAACAAGAGCAACTCATCTTGAGCCAAGGTCAGCGTCGGATCGCCAGTGGGAGTGAGATTTTTCTCACTAGACTTTCTGTCAGTCATTTCTTTGTATGGTTTGCTAGATTTGAGCATCCATAGTTTTGTACTCAGATTTACTACTACATAATAATAAAACCCTCAATTGCTACACCAGTTTTCCCAAGTTGGGTTTTTCTCGAGAGATTGGTCCAAAAATAATCATCTATTATTCCGACATTATTTTTCTTCCGCAGTATTATATTTGTGAAGGTAGTAGTGTATTAGTTTCGATATTTAGCACAGGATGCAGTAAATAATTTGTTTAGTTAATTTAACAAATAGAAGAAACTTAAGCAGTTGCTGCAGTAGGATTCCGGGTTTCGAAATTTTCTCAAAGAAAGGAAGGAAGAGATTGTGAGATATGCAACCATGGTAAAAGAAATCAACATCTGGAACACCAAGAAGATTTGACTAGGAAATCTCCCGACAAGATATGAAGACTTTGATGGAAGTCTGAAAAAGATGGAGACCCTTGACAATGGATATCTTTGGGAGATATGTCAACATGTATGCAGGATGCTGATGCAAACTGGATGATGTCATGATGAAAGACCATCACAAAGGTAATTTTGATTTAAGTGTTCATTTCTTATTTCTGAACAAATATCTAGATGGGCTTATGCAGGACTACCAAAGGAAGAACTGTGGATGTCTTCCCATAGGACCATGTAGAAGGATGTAAGATCCTTCCGAAGGAAATGGTATGAAGAAGTTTGCATGACATGAAGCAAGGCCAGATATAGACTGATGAATGAGTTTTTGATGAAAGGAATGATGACATCACCGACTCATGAATGAAAGTGATGGATGGCCTGTGCCCTATGAAGAAGTCCCAAAAGATGAAGACTCTGTGACGAAGAAATTCAGACATCAAAGGAAGGAGTTCTTCAAGCAGCTAGTTATGAAGAACTAGTGTAGGTCCCTAATTAAGAGGGGGCTTGGAAATGGGTTTCTTACTTGGAAGAAACTTGGAAATTCCTAAAGCCAAGAGGGAGCTTAGGTACATTCCTTCCATAGGAATGAGTACATTCCTTTATTGGAATTGATATGTCCTCCCTAATTAAGAGGGAGGGATAGACACTTCATTCTGGTCTTCACCTGGGAAAACAGAATGGAGAATTGGGTAATCATCTGGTATCCGATACTCTTTGAGGATAAGATAGGGCATCCAAGATAAGAGTATTCGTGGACCGATATTCTTTGAGGACTAGCTATCCAAGATAAGAATAGTCCATCGAAGGTCATACTCGGTGAACACCTGGGTGGAGTATGTACCTTGAGAGACAATGATTAGGGTGTCTCTAGATCATTAGTCTTGCCAGCATTGTGCTCTGATCTAGTGGAGAGATAGAGTTGTTAATCAAGGCCTTGCTATGTGACAACGCTGGTTGATATGATTATATACAGATGGGTTACCAATCCAATTTGTCTTATGGGAAATTCTTCAGATTGAGAATGACCAAGTACCATTATGAATACCTCCCTAGTTCAAAGGGAGTGTTGAAAAATGTAACTAGGTTAGTCTTCATAATGACATGTAATTGTGACTTTTGTAAATGATGAAAAGAAGAAAATATAATTATTATGCCTTGCTTCATGGGTTTCATGAGCAAGAGGTTTTATTTTAGATGGCTTCCATTGAGAGCCTTTAGGATTTGTCATAAAAGTCATATAGAGTCAATGTCATGTATGAAGAATGTATGAGTCAATAGGATTGTCAAATAGCCCTCCAACAACAAGCACAAGTCCTCCTCTTCATGTCGGCTTCAAGATGAAGTAACAAAATCATGTCGGCTCACCTATTTGAGGACACACCGGTTCGAGACCACAGGTTGTCTTATCTATAGGACAACTACTATAAATATGTGTAAAGGGTCCTCGCATTAGCAATGCATAAATTCGGACGTCTCTGAGATTTTTGGATAGCAATTATAGAGTTCGGATAAGAGAAACGAAGGAGCTTGGACTAGGGTGTGGATATGAGTAGAAGGAGCTCGGACTAGGAGAAGGAAGTGGAGATTAGGTGCTGTCAAGGGAATTCAGATCCCTCTGAAGTTCGGGTCACGTGACAGTGAAAAAGGATAAGAGACAAATTCAGATATCATCACATTCAAGAAGTTCAAATGAATTTCGGAAGGGAGATGAAGGGACAACAAGGTATAACCACAGAAATCACAGTGCAAAACAAACCCTCAACATAATCTCTTGGTGTAATCTATGTCTCATAGCATCACAGTACTATTGCAAGAAAGAAGGTCTCGGTGCTATCAACAGTGATTGTGGTTCAATGGTATGACTTCAGACTTTGGTGCTACTGGAGAAGGAGAAGTTTGGCATCCTTATTAAGCTCAGTGATCAAAGTTCGATGTCATCACATATGGTGCAAGATCTGAAGTGGAAGGAACTGAGAAAGAGTTAACTAGAAGGTGGAAGAGGGCTTGTGCCTTGGTTTTGGAGTGGCTAATAGGTCAAGGGTCTTGGTCTTGGTATTCGTCAATTGGAATCTCTATAAGAAGAATTTGTGCGAGTTTTCCTTTCAAAGAGTGAGAGGTTTTGGCCCTCGTTGATAGCCTACATTCTGTGTCTCTTGTCTATTTATGTGCATGCATTAGTTGTTGTTTGATGAAGAAGAACATTAATAACTTAAGTAAAGAAGATCCTAATCTAAAGAAGAAAAAGTCTTCACAAGCAGTTACTAATTAAGGAGAAGTCACCTATCTATTGGTGCCCTAGATTTCTCAACAGGGTCCCGGCTGATTGAGGACACTAAGCTATGCTCTTCCCCCCTTGTTTGAGCTCACAAGGAGAGGAGTTGAGCCAGAGAGCTCCTGGGGTTGAGGGATCTTTGGACAATGTTGAGAAATCAATAGGGCAATAGTTAGGATGATTTCTCTTTTCTTGATAACTGCTTGTGATGTCTTTTTACTTTTTCTTACTTATTAGCTTCTTCACTTATTATTATGTTTGTGTATCATCAAACAACTACCAAAACAAAAAGAACATTAGTAGACAAGAACACAGAATGTAGGCTGCAAGCCAAGGCCAAACCTCTCCACTTGAGAGGAAAACCCGCAAATCTCTTATCTTCTTATAGATTCTTCAATTGACGAAATCAAAGACCTCTAGACCAAGACCAATACCCTCCAAGACCAAGTCCAACCCTTTCGCGTGATGTGCTTCTTTAGTCCAAGTCAAACCCAGTCAAATATCTTCCAGTAGCATAACTTTGACCCCCAGCTTAAGAATTTCGACCGTTACTGTAGATATCAAATTTTCGTCTTTCCCAACAGCAGTTACTGCCACACGTGTGAGCTTATTCTGGCCTCCCAAGGCTTCTTCAGACCTTCGTTTGGCTTTATCCTTCTTCTTGAGCTTGAGGATGACCTAATGTGAGCTATGCTTACCTTCTTTCTCTTCTTTCTTCAAGATCGAACCTGCAGTGAAAAACCCTAGTCCAGCGACAAAAAACCTAGCCTTCCTTTGCACGTGTGAGAGAGAAATAGCCCAAAAACAGGTCTTCTTCATCCTCTTCCAGTTCCTTCTTTGTTTCCTTCTTGCTCTTCTTCTTCACTTGGATGAATGAGTGAATGAATAGTCTCCCAAGGAGGTCGAATTACCTCCTTTGTATAGGCTTCTAAAGGTGGATGTGGCTCCTAAAAATAGGTCGACTTCCCAGCTGCTAGGCCGACTTGGCCTTGAAGGGTATTTTGGCACTTTTAATGACAAAAATAATTCTCTTTACAAGTTACAATGTGCTCGATGGGGTCTTCAACTTATGACAATGACTCTTTTGACCTCTTGACCTAGGGAAAATCTTAGACGCACTTAATGGGTTCTTGACCTATAAAATAAAAGACCTTGAGCATGAAACCCATGCTCCAGAAATAATAATAATATATTTTCGATCATTTTACAATATACAAGAATCAAAATTACATTTCATATTTATGAAGAATGAACCTAGTTACACATTTTTCAACACTCCCTCTTAACTAGGTAGGTATTCATAAAAGGTACATGGACATTATCAATCTGAAGAGATCTCATAAACTTCCTCAACTAGACATCTTCTCTGCTTACTTCAGAGGCTGCAATATATTCAGCCTCAGCACTACTCAAAGCCACAGTATCTTGCTTTCTGCGCATCCATGAGATCATGGAGGATCCCAAACTAAAACATCCTCCTATAGTGCTCCTTCCATCCTACTCACTGCCTCCTCAGTCAGAATCTGTATATCCAATCAAGTGGACATCATTCCTCCTATCATATTTCAGGTAGTAGTGGATTGTTCCTTGCAGATATCTCAATATGTGCTTGTCTGCTATCCAATGATCATGCTTTGGCTCCACTTGGAATTGACTGAGAACATTCACTGCAAAACATATGTCTGGTCAAGTATTCACCAAGTACATCAGTGAGCCAATCAATTGTCTATACCTGGTAGGATCCATTGGGCTAGATTCAAAACTCCTTAGTCTCTTCAAGTTTGTGATCATCGGGGTTGTCATTGGTTTGCAATCCATCATGTCAAACCTCTTCAACATCTTGATCACATACATCCCTTTGACCTAGGTTGATCTCATCAAGTCCTTGCCAAACTTCTAGTCCCAAATGATAGTGCATCGACCCAAGATCCTTCATATCAAATTCTGCTGCTACTTGCTTCTTGCATTCTTCAATTTGAAGCTTTCACGCTTGTCAAGAGAAGATCATCCACATACAAAAGAATGATTACAAGCTCACCCTTTACAACCTTGAAGTAAAGGTCGGATCAACATAACTTTTTGTGAAGCCTAATGTTTGAAGGTATGCATCCATTCTTGCATACCATGCCCTTGGTGCCTGATTAAGGTCATATATTGCCTTCAATCTGCAAACATATGCCTCTCTATCTTTGACTTCAAACCCAAGAGTTGCTCTATATAGACTTCCTCATCAATTGTGCCATTCAGGAATGCAGTTTTAACATCCATTTGATGTATATTCCATCCCATCGATGTTGCCAAAGAGGCCAATGATATAATAGTTGTATACCTAGCTGTTGGAGCAAACGTCTCTTCATAATCGATGCCTTCTTGTTGAGAGAAGCTCCTAGCCAAAAATTTTGCTTTATATTTGTCAATACTTCCATCTGCCGCATGTTTAATCATGTACAACCATTTGGAAGTTACCACAGACCTGTCTTCAAGCCTAGGTACGATCTCCCATACCCCATTCTTCATTATCATTTGGTATTCTTCGTTCATAGCATCTTTCCATTTTTAGTGATTGACAACTTCTTCAAAAGTGGATGGTTCTGCTTCTATGAACTTTGAGTTATATGTTGCATACCCTAAATACCGTTTTGGTTTCTTGCTTTCCCTGAATGTGCCCTTAGTAGCTCCATTTCCTTTTGCATCCAATAGAGTAGATTTTAACCCGTTAGGTCTCTTTCTAGTCTCAGGGATTACCACAGGTTGTGTAGGTTCACTAGGGACCTTCAACTTTATGGTTTGTTTCTTCTTCCTCCCTAGTGACTTCTTTTTCAAGTATCGGAAGTTTTTCATCATCAGAGTCCATAGGAAGATCCTTTGCTTTCTTGAATGCAATACTTTCTTCAAATATTACATCTCAATTGACTCTTGTTCAGTGTCCTTTTATGTAGATCCTATCGGCCTTAGAAGAATTACTCTAGCCAACGAAAGTTCCCCTCATGCCTGATGGATCCAACTTCTTTCTCTTATCCTTTGGTACATAAATATAAATCGAACAGCCAAAAATTCGGAGATTATCTACGCTTGGTTTCTTCCTACTGAATACTTCTTCAGGAGTCAAGTTATCTAGTGGCCTGTGGGGACTTCGATTTTGTGTCTATACGACTGTTTTTGTTGCTTCACCCCATAGGAATTTCGGCAAATCTTGATCATGTAGCATTGCTTTCACACTTTATTTAATGGATTGATTCTTTCGTTCTGCAACTCCATTTTGCTCAGGATTATATGGGACTATCAACTCCCATTTAATCCCAGATTTCTTACAGAAGGCTATAAGTTTTTTCGAAGTATATTCTCCTCCAATATCAAATCTCAATATCTTGATTCTCCTTTCTGTAAGGTTCTCTACTTCAACTTTGTATTCTTGAAATTTGGTAAAGACTTCATCCTCAGATTTCATTAAGTAAACCCAAGTTTTCCTTGAATGGTCATCTATGAATGTGACATCGTATAGATGGCCTCCAAGTGATTTTGGAGTCATAGGACCATAGACATCAAAATGGATAAGATCCAAGATTTCTTTTGACCTTGAAGCATTGCTTCCAAATGGTCTCTTGGTGTTTCTACCCAATGCACATCCCTTGCAAACTCCTTCATGATCTTCTTTCAATTCAGGGATGCCATTTACTCTAGTATTAAGGGTTGGAAGGATTTTGTAGTGGCGATGACCAAATCTTCTATGCCAAAATTCACACGAGCTAACTTCAATGTGAACCAAAGCTTGAGCAAGGGTAGTTATCAATCTATAGAGTCTTCCTTCACGAATCCCAATCATTGTAGCATCTTCTATGGTTGATTTTTTACCCCATACTACAACCTTTCCATCAATGAATGCAACTCTATCACCCTTTTCTTCTAAGCATGAAATGGAAAGTAATTTTTTGTGCAAACCTAGAACAAATAAGATATTGTTGAGATGATTGTTTCCTTCATTTTCCAGCTCGATCGAAGTTGATCCAATTCCTCTCACAGGGTAGCTTTTATTATCACCAAGTTCTATGGAGTAAGAGGACTTCCCTTTTGATAATGTCTTCAATTGCTTATGTTGACTAGTCATGCCTTAATGCTCCACTGTCAATCACCCAAATATTCTCATCTTGAAATGTGCCAATGGGTGTTGAGAATAATCCTTCATTCTTAGTAGATGCCTTGGTCACTTTCTTCTTAGAGAAAAATAGGAGATCCCATACTTTTATGATGCCCTTCTTTAGTTGACTTTCCACCTTTGTACACTTCTTTAGGAACTTCTTTAGTGTAGTAGAGATCTTCATTATGCCCTTAGCCAACCTTAGCTCTGATTCCATGTTGAGAAATTTATGGGGCAATAGTTAGGATGATTTCTCTTTTCTTGATAACTGCGTGTGATGTCTTTTTACATTTTCTTACTTATTAGCTTCTTCACTTATTATTATGTTTGTGTATCATCAAACAACTACCAAAACAAGAAGAACAATAGTAGACAAGAACACAGAATGTAGGTTGCAAGCCAGGGCCAAAACCTCTCCACTTGAGAGGAAAACCCGCAAATCTCTTCTCTTCTTATAGATTCTTCAATTGACGAATTCCAAGACCTCTAGACCAAGACCAATACTCTCAAAGACCAAGTCCAACCCTTCCGGATGATGTGCTTCCCTTGTCCAAGTCAAACCTAGTCAAATCTCTTCCAGTAGCACAACTTCGACCCCCAACTTCAGAATTTCAGCCTCTACTACAAATCTAAAATTTTTGGCCCTCCTAGCAGTAGTTGTTGCCACACATGTAGGTTTATTTTGGCCTCCCAAGGCTTCTTCAGACCTTCGCTTGGCTTTCTCCTTCTTCTGGAGCTTGAGGATGACCTAGTGTGACCTTCGTTGACTTTCTTTCTCTTCTTTCTTCAAGTTCGAACCTGCATAAGAAAATGTTGATTTGGGGTAGCATCAGATGTGCTATAGGCCTCAAATTTTGCAGGTAGGCTTGGGCAAATGTATTCCAAAGAACTCAAAAAGCGTTTTGGGCTAAGTTGCACGAAACGGGGAAACGGGTACGAGTTTCCGAAACGGGAAGCGATTACGAAATGCGACACTCCCCAAATTTTGAAATGGGGAAACCACAAATATATATATATATATATAATATATATATAGATGTGCAATCATAAAGCATAAATGATACATTAGAATTTATTACACTTAAACATTAAGATTTAATTTACATCACATTTACTCATGAATGATCACATAATGAAAATAAAAATATGGGAATATCCAAAAGCAACGTTTATTATATATCCAAATCTCAAAATTAGCGTTTATTTATATTAATATATGAGGCTGCAAGTACAGTAAAGACTATAAGGCTGCAAGAGAGAGATCCAAATTAGGATTTTCTGCATCCACATCCCATTCTTTAGAAGGACCACTGTTGTATTGGGAGTCTCCTCCTACAAAGTCGAACGACCTTAGTGCTCTTGACTAAATACACGTTTCATACTCTAGTACCTTACATGATCTTGATTATTGGGAGTTTACCCTGCATAGAGGGCTTGATTCTCTTGATTAAATACAAGTTCCATACCTTAGTACATGATAAAATCCAATGGAAACATTGGAGTCCCCCAAATCCTGAAATCCTGAAAAACAAATAAGTCTGCTGGATTTTGAGTGAGATCTAAAATTCTACTTTCTCCATATGAAATCCAATGAGAGCGAAACCACTCTCAAACATCCTGAGTCATTTCATGGTAATGTTAAAAATTTAAGTAAAAGGATGAAAATGAAAAATAAAGGAGAATATCACTTTTACTTTAAGAATTTAACATTACGATGAACAGCGTATGCCTCAAACTTCCTGATGAACTGCATATCAACACTAGGGCAAAAATTCACTTTTATAACTTTAGACACATCTAGAAGCAACTAGAAGTCACTAACATATGCTAAAAGTAAATTAAAAAACAAATTTAAAAAAAACGCAAGTTAATGAGGAAACGTGGGTCGTGCGGCCCTGAAACGCATTTCTGGCCGTACTGGCCACGTTTCCGTTTCGGGAAACGTGGCAGTACGGCCGGAAACGCGTTTCACGGCCGTACCAAACACGTTTCCGCGTTTCGTACCTGTTTCCGTACGGAAACAGACCTCTATGCCACGTTTCCTGCAACATAGGTTTTGGGAAATTCCACCTAGAAACAATTTTATTAAAATCATCAATATTTTTTAATGGGACCCTAAGTCTAAACTTAGGAAATTAAAAATATTAATGGATATTAATCTAATTTTGGGTGTAATTTCTAGAAGAAGACGAGGATCAAGCTAAAATGATCTTAGCCATTGATTAGCTTTTAATCTGGGTCGTTGAATGTCAACGAGAATATTATTTAAGGGAGCTTGAGGTTCATTTAGAAAACACACCGAGAGATCGAATTTCTGAAGTGAGAAGTTCTCAGGAGGAAGTTTTGATCAAGGAGATTTCTTGCAGAGAGGGGTAGGGATAGCATCCAGAGAGAGAGATTTTTTCAGTTGGAGAATCATTAGCAGAGAGTGATCTAGCAGCGCTCACGCAGAGGCTGATGCAAGACCACGCAGAGGCAGCGCAAAGGGTGAGAGAGAGTCTGAGATTTTGCTGGGAAGAGTCAGTTTCAGAAGCTGAGAGCTGGGCTGTGAGACTGAGAGGCTAAGAGCAAAGACTCATAGCAGCAAATCGATCAGCAGACTGGGTGATGCAGGGATTGTGTGAGGACTGCGTAGAGGCAGCATAGGGCTTGCTAGAGGCATTTCATCCAGTATCCAGATCAGCTAGGATTTTCTCAGTGATTGTATGAGGCAATCTCGCAAATCTTTTTGCCAGTATTTCTCTCTGTAATTGAATAACTCAAGAGGTATTCAGAGATATATTCAGAATTTGCTACTGCTTAATAATAATAAACCCTCAGATCTGCTGCACCGGTTTTCCTGCATTGGGTTTTCCTAGGGACATTTGTCCAAAAATAACGGTGTCATTTGTGTTGTATTTTCTTTCTTGCTCAATCTCTTGTTTCTGCATAATATTTAATTAAGTGAAGATTGCAGTGTATGTATTACAATATTTGTCGTAAGAAACAAGAAGTAATTTGTTTAAAGGAATTTAACAAATAGGAGTAATATCATCAGTTGCTACAGTAGGAATTCTGTTTGAGGATTTTTCATAGAAAAAACCCTAGTCCAGTAGCAAAAACCCTAGCCTTCCTTTGTACGTGTGAGAGAGAAATAGCCCAAAAACAAGTCTTCTTCGTCCTCTTCCCTTCTTTGCTACCTTCTTGCTCTTCTTCTTCACTTGGATGAATGAGCGAATGAATAATCTCCCAAGGAGGTTGAGTTCTCTCCTTTATATAGGCCTCTAAAGGTGGTCGTGGCTCCTCAAAATAGGTCGACTTCCCAGCTACCAGGCCGACTTGGTCTTGAAGTGTATTTTGACACTTTTAATGACAAATAATTTTCTTTACAAGTTATAATGTGCCCAATGGGGTCTTCAACTTTTGACAATGACTCTTTTGACGTCTTGACCTAGGACAAACCCTAGAAGCACTCAATGGGTGCTTGACCTATAAAATAAGAAGACCTCAAGCATGAAACCCATGCTCCAGAAATAATAATAATCTATTTTCTTTCATTTTACAATATACAAGAAACAAAAGTACATTTCATATTTATGAAGACCGAACCTAGTTACACAATCTTCAACAGACAATAGGATGGTTATGATCCTTACCCCTTGCGGTAAGTAGTATCTCACCTATTGTCACCATAAGGTGTTTGTGATCCTTGTCATTTATGGTAAGTTGGGTATCTCACCCTATCATGTTTGGACTAGACAGAGTATACCCCATTATGCGTCTTACCCACAAGCTGGACTTGTTGGGATTGCCACTCATCTGGCCAATGGGTGGGGATACTTGAGATGGTTGTGATCCTTGCTTCTAATGGCAAGTGGTATCTCACTCAAGTGATGGGATGCAGGTGTTCTACCACTTGACTCTTGAGGGTCAAAGTGGGAAGATCGACAAATAATGGGATGGATGTGATCCTTACCTCTCATGGTAAGTTGTACCTCAGCCGTTGTCATTGAACGGTAGGATGGATGTGATCCTTACCTCTCATGGCAAGTAGTATTTCACCTATTGTCATTAGACAACAGGATGGTTGTGATCCTTGCCCAGTAAGTTGTATCTCGCCTATTGTCATTGGATATAGGGTGGTAACTTGAGCTCCCCTATGATGATTCTTCTTCTTTAGATTCGAGAGTGTTCAAAAGATGAGCAAAGATGAGATATGACATGATATAGCGTTCATGATGACATGACTTTTGAGATGAGATTCATGAACGCTGACATGACTTTTGAGATGAGATTCATGATGCAGTCAGAAAATTCTCCCTAGCTAAGAGGAAGTGTTAATTTGGCAGTTCAGGGACAAATTCTCTCCATTAGGAAGCCTTCCTTATCTAGAGAAGCCCCTACTAGCCCTTGGAAGAATTTAATTTGGTTAAGGAAAAATATTATTTTTATGGTGAAACCCACAAGTGCACAAAAGTACAAATCGGCCTGGGCAAGCTAATTCGACCCCTTGAGACACATATAAATAGAGCATATGTCACATCACTTTGGAGCATCGTCATCACATATCACATCGTCTCTCTCTTCATTTGATTGGTTCGTACAGGTCTGAAATAAGGAGGTCTGAGCTGACATGCATGAAGGGAAGAAGGCATTTTCTGATTTTATTGTTTACTTTTTGTTTGGGATAGTTTGACCAGCCTTTGACTAGCATTGACTTGGCATATTCTGACTTGGTTTGACCAAATTTGGATTTGTTCTTGGAGGGCAAGTTCACTACTCCTTTGACCAAGTTTTTTTGGGCACTTTAACCTACGCTGACCGTAGGTCTACACCTAGGGTTTCTACAAGTCAAAGTTTGACTTTGACCAGACTTTGGAAGGATTGTTTTGGACTTGTTGTAACTGAACTTTGACCAACATTCAATGCTGCATCTTTTGACAGTTGATTGCGCTGATTTGGAGGAGTTTTGATCATTGAGAGTTGACTTGCTAGGGCTGCTGCAACTGCTGTTAACTTTGACCAGAATTGCAGATTTGACTTGTTGACCAGATTTGACTGTTGGGCTCATCTCTCATTGGATATTGGTTAATTGAATTGGATAGTCAATGTTGTTGACCTTCGACTCATTATTAATGAATTGGAATATTGTATTTCTCTGCTGAACATTTGATGACAATCCAATAGGAGAAGAATCTGGAAAGGGTTTCCCCCCTTGTGGGGTTTTTTCCTAGTCTTTGACCAAATCTTGTGTCTCTTTTTATTGCTCTTGGTTGTCTTCTATTGTGCATTGGATTTACTCTTCCATCTACAATTGCTTTTTGTTACTAGAAGATTGAATTATATTGGATAAATTGATTGTTAATTTAAGAAGAATTGTTGTAAGTGATTGTGCTAAGAATAGAGCACTGGAAAATTAACACAGGCTGGTAGGAAAACTAACTCTGATATCACTGTAACGTTTCCTTTTTAAATTTATTTAATTTTCTAGAAATTATTCTATGAATTTTCCTTAGAAAAAGCACATGATAATTCTTGCCGAGAATTTGACAGATTTAAAGTCAATAATTGCAAAGGTTGGAGACAAATTCCATTGTAAACCCTAGCGATTTATTTATTTATTACTAAGAGGGAAATTACATTAAATTCATTTTAGAAAGGAACCTAACAAATAGGTAAGTTGGAGAAACCTTCTATGGTTGGATTCCCCTATTTGCAAATGTGCATTGCTTCAACCTTCCAACCAGCTCCAAAATCGCATCCTTCCTCGTTGAGCGTCAATGAGGAATTTGGTTGATCAGTCTAAATGACTAGCTAGGGTGTATCTTGCAATACCGAACCATAGTCGCCACCAGCTAGGGTGGATGTTTCACCACCAAAACTGGGATTTCCACAAGGGTTTCTCCTCGCACTGTAAGCTACTAGAGCTCCCGATACAATTATCAACATATCAATAAACAATCATACCCCTCAATGAACTCTCCTTTTTTTCTCTTTTCCCATCCAAATACCATGGGTTGAATACCATGGGTCATCAAAATACCATGGATTTCTAGTTATACCCCTTTTTAATTTAATTATTCATTTCACTTTTGATATTGTTTTTCTCTCCAAGTGAAAATAAACAATTAAATCGATCTTCTTGGAAAGGGACATTATAGAGTCACCACGTGAAACCTTGCAAGGTTAGCAAAGATAATAATAATCTCACCAAAGTACAAACAAAATAATTCACGAAGAGGATGTTCTTAACATTGGATTAATTGGCTTTCTCCTCGACAATGGTGCCAAAAGATATTACCACCTAAATTAGTGCTCTTGTCAAGGTCCTTACAAGATGCTAAAGATGACACATGTAGGACAAGTGCTCACTATCACCTTGACATAAGTCCCCATTCTTTAAGCCCAAATCCTATTAAATGACTATGGGAGGACTCCTACACAAAATGCTTCACCCAAGAGATTAGTAGACTAGTGTCTAATATTGGAGTTTCATTAGGGGAATTTTGAGGTCTAAAATGGACCTCCTAAGAAAAATGTACAACCAAAATAAACTTTATAAGAACCAATAGGATTCAAGATGATGATTTTAACCATGGGGGATGATTCACCATTTTTGAAGCAAAAGAGTAAAAAGATTAATAAAATAATAAAACTATTTTTTCAACTTGTATTTTCAACTTATCTCCCTGAGGTTCTACTCAAATTTCAAGTGGGAGTACTCGTTGGATGCAAAATTTAATTCCCCATCCAAAGAGTACCCATGTTGCATACTTTCGATGGACCTTGTTACACGAAAAATGAGAAATACATGAAAAAACGTGATTGCAATAATGTTTTTCATGTATTTCTCGCTTTTCGTGTAGTAGGGTCCATCGAAAATATGCAACATGGGTACTCCTTGGATGAGGAATCAAATTTTGCATCCAACAATTGTTGCCGCTTGAAATTTGAGTAAACCCATAGGGAGATAAGTTGAAAATACGAGTTTAAAAAATATTTTTTTCTTTTTTCCCTCTAAAATTTGATGATATAAACTAATCTTATTTTATTATTTCCACTATTATTTTATAATTTTCTTAGGAAGCCCATTTTGGACCTCAAAATTCCCCTAATGATGATGAAGATAGGAGTTAATTATTGTAAACTATGCTATTCTACAGATGATGTTAGCCCAGAAAATAACACAGACCAGCAATTAAAAGTACTCACAACTCAAGATATTTCAACTATTATGAACCCAAAAGAGTGAATAAAGCATTGCCTTACCAAATAAGGAAGATACTCTTGAGTTGTATCTTTAATAAGGGGCTATACTATGTAAATCTATTTGTTCTCTTGTAGCTTCATATCTGAGATTCTGAATAAACAGAGAAAATGTAGGAACAGCAAGATAAGTTCCCTTTCAGGGCCACCCAGAAGTATGTATACACTTTGGGTTGATGATCTCAGGGTGGGGGAAGCTAGGACAGAAAGAATATACCAATCCATACCTTTAACCTTCGAATCTGCAACAAAATATGCATTTCCAACAAAATGGGAACTTGTTGCAGAGATTTGGGATCAAATCCCCACTGGGTCAAAGCCCATAAATTAATTCCAACAAAGATATATGGCTTCTAATGGCTGGAATGTGTTCTATATAACCTCAAAATATTGAAAATATACTTGTAAAACAATTCTGGAATTTAAACAAGGGTTTGGGTGATTGAAACGTATTTGGATATGTCCCTTCTACTTAGATATTTGCCAGATATAGTGTATGATTTGTTGTAAATAATTGTTGATCTGCAAAACTGCTTACCATACATCTGCGAAATATGTATTTGAAGTGCAGAAAATAGAAGGTAAATATTCTTTGTATAAAATGGAGAGTTTAAGCTTAAAACCCAAGGATTGACTAGCTAACACAAGATAAAAGTTTTAGGTACAAGCTAGTGAAATAATTATTTTTTTTGTATTTATATAGAACAGTAAAAGAAAGAACAATTTTGAGATTTTGTAAATAAGTTTGTTGTTGTAAATGAGACTTAGGTCCAATATTACCTTTTCAATTGGTTGGTCATGAATCACAACCCCCTTTAAGTTAGCCTTGCAATTTGGACAAGAAATGAGCTTGGAGTCGAGAAGACTAATTGCCCCATCTTGTCTAAGAAAACTCCACAGATTTCCAATTCCAACTAGGAGCGATTCCTTGCAAAATGTCTTCGATCTATGGTCAATGATCAGGTTGGTTGAGATCTTGACCTAGTTGAAGATATCCACGATAAGGATTTGTCCAATCATTTGAATCCAATGGCACCAATGTCCAACAAAGTGTATAATGAGGACTAACTCCCTGGTTATCCCATCCACCTGACTATGTAGGCCATCGATGGATCAACCCACAAATGTCTGTGTAACTTGGATCTACCTATGCCTATCTTATGAATTACAATTCTACAAGTGCTAAGAAGAAAAAGAATACAAAAATTCAACCCACAATGTACACAAGGTTTGCATTGAAAGAGTTCTATTATGGCATCATGATCTCATAGTTCAACAACAACAATTAGGGGAGGAACTAGCATTATATAATTTTTTTAGTAATAACTAGTTGAAACCCTTTTTCAAGAAAATATTTTTTAACTTGTCATCCACAACATGGTGACTAAGTCATTCATGGGAAAATATTTTTGCATTACGAATTGTCCACATGGAAGGGTTCGACTTGCTTGATTTGAGTCGAATTGGTTGCTAGGGGACTCAAGGTGCTAGGAGGGAGGCTCAATCCTCTTGTAACAACTAGATTATGTCCACTTTTAGTCCAACATTCCACTAAGTTGACCATAACAATCTCAACATTCCATTTTGAAGATAAAACGACTAATTGGGGAGGTCAACTTGACTTTGATGAGGCCCATTTAAATTGTAGATACACCGGCTATCACATGTTGACCTTTGACTTGCTCAATGAGGTAAATAGTAGCCCAACGACTCATCCCCAATGGCTACTTTGACCTACCAACAACTCTCTTGACCACCATGTGTCACTAAGGGAAGATGTCCACCTTGCATGTATGAGTGATTTGCCAGATTTCCAACACCCTTGCTGATTTGATGAATTTGACACATGGGTTTTGTCTAAAAAAGAAAACTTACATAACTTTTGACATTAAATTTGTCTCTACCTGTCAATTTTGGATCTTGATTTGCCACCTTTTTCCCCCACATGTCAATTTGCATTTTTATTGACTAGTTCCAAAAATTGCCTTATGTAGAAAATGCCATACCAGCTTTATCCAATGTTTTGCTTGAGGGAGGTAGGGCACACCACGAGGAATCCCATGAGCCATCACTTGCCCAATTTGGGCCTAGGACGTTACCTCTAGGTCCACTTGAATCTTGCCATGTGAGAGTTGGAAATGAGGTCAATTTTTCCTTGGATGGGTAATGCCCTGCTTGATTGATGGATCTAGGCATCTGGGTTTTGTCTGGAGCATGATTTACTTCAACTCTGACATAAAGTTTGTCCATGCATGTCAATTTTTTACACTGTTTTGCCACCTGGTGTTGAAATTTGTAGCCATGGTTGGCATTTCCATCAATGAAAACTAAAGGAGGAAAAAGGAAATCAAAATTGTAAATTTGAATTATTATTTTTTCCTCCAAATTTACAAGTTGGACTCGTTTATGAAATTGGTTGGGCTCCTATTAGACACCCCATTCTACCCTCTTTAAATTTGTAAATAAGGGTTATCCTCTCCTCATTTGATCATTATCAATCTATCTATGTTGGAGCTTTGATCTAGCGAATTTCAGAAGGAAGGAGGGCCAAAATTTAGGAGGGAAGGAAGGTTTGGGTTTCTTTGCTTGGGATGTCTCTTGGGTATTGGTTTTTTATTATCTTGATGATGTTTTTGATGTATTGATGTATCTTTTACTCTCTCTCTCTCTCACAAGGAAGAATTTTTCTGGGTGTTCCCCTTGTGAGTTTTGCGCTGGCCTCAGGCCTAATTTTTGTGTCTCTTGTCTCATGGTTTCATGATGTTTCTGTTGTGATTTTCTTCTGCTCTATCATGCTTATTAATGGATTTTATATTACTGCTTCATGATGAAAAATGCTACATGAAACCTAATGTTAATGATGATTATTTGAAGCTGTTAAATTGTATAAGAAAATTGTTCTAAGTGTTTCCCTAGTTAAAATTAACACCTGGAAGCCGCATGTGCCACCTTGAGAGGGTATGGCCACCTTTAGAGTGCAATTTATGAGTGATGCCTTCAGCTTTTATCAAAAATTTTATGTGCCATGTCATTTATACATTATTTGAGCAATTTGAGACCATGATTTTTCTGACCTAGGGACCCCCATGCATTGGGAAATGTGGAATGTTGAGAATTGTATGATGAATATTGCACCATAGCCAAGGATGCATACAGATTATATGACACGTGATCATGTGAAAATGCATAAGTGCAGAAGACGTGGGATGGATTGGCCCTACAACTGCAACCATTTGTACATAATCAAAGAATACCTTAAACCTGGAGTCTCAATGAGATCCACCCCAAGGCTTTCAATCCTATCTAGGACAAAAGGAGCCAAGAGTAAGAGCCAAAGGGATTGGCCATGGACGACCATAATACATAATCTGACATGGCCTAAAGGTTTGTAGCTTGCATCCTTTGGACTTAAATGGTGTCATCAAAAATGAAAAAATGATCATATGTACCAATATCGGAATGAGGGTAACATGCTCAATTCTATATAGGATTTGCTCACTCCATTTTCAAGATGGATTGGATGAATGGAGAATAATGGGAAGAGGCTAGGTTCCCTTTACAAAGCTATTGTGTAATATTGTCTATTTTTTAGTGTTTTTTCTAGGGTAATTATAGAATGATTTGTTGCAAGTTTAATCAAGTGAGAGCTATCACAATGAAGGATAATGTAAAGGAAGTATGATTTTATTTATATTTCCTTTCTTTATTGAATCTAAATAAGGTTTCCATTGCATTAGAAGTGAATATCTTAGGGTTTTCTTTCTTTACAATAGATCTAGTGTACAAATTTCCTTGTAATACTTGGGTTTTATTTTGTAAGATTTAGCCTCCCTTTAAGCCTTGTAAGTTTTATGATCCTTAGCTTGATGCTTTTCTAAGCAATTTGTGATGTTTGGGATGTCAACAACCAAAGCAAGAGGAAAGATTATCAAGAGTGTCTTAGACCCATAGCCCAAGCAAGATATGCCCTAGTCTCCTATTCACTCATCACCCCAATCCCATCTTTCACATTTATTTTTTCCATCACAATTATGGCTAGGTTCTCTTTTCTCCCTTCTCCACTACAAGAGTGAGCCTTGTTGATTGATAGGAAAGCCCTCCTTGACTAGGAAACTCTTCCTGAGTCTAAAGTGCAGGAGAGAATTGGTGAAGTGACGATGGCCAACCTCTTGAATTCCATAAGGCTAGCACCCATCTTTGGGAATTTAAGCTAAAGGTGCTAGTTTTTGTGGTAACAGCAGTGTGGAAAAAGTTGCGATAAAATTGGCAAAGTCCTATTTTTTGAACTAGCCAATTTTATTGGGTTACTTTTTGGTGATTTTTTTCCGATCGAAAAAGTTGGGATTAAATTGGGAGTTTTTCCAAAAAATTGTGTGAGGTAGTTTCTTTGATAACTTTTTAATTTTTATTTTTTTTTGCTTAAATCAGGATTTTATTGAAAAAGTTGGATAAAATTGGGACTTTTTTCCAAAAATCCACGAGTGAGGTATTTTCTTTAACAACTTTTTAAATTTATTTTTTTTTTTTTTAATGAATATTTTTTTTTTTTTAAATTTTGCCAGCTTTTTCAAAAATCTCCGGACTTTAATGACTTTTTCAATTTCTGGACCCTTGCCAATTTAATCCTGACTTCTACTTTTTCCACATTGGGTAACAGAATGGATGATTTCTTAATTTAAATTTTATTGACCCTAAGCTATTAAAATGTCTCTGACAAATACATGCGATATGGTCTCTTAATTCACAAAATAGTAGATGGCCTGAAAGAAAAACTACAGTTAGCATATTTACCATCCTTCTAATCTCAAACTCACTTTGCTTCTATGTAGAAGAGGAGCAAGAACTGATATATTTAATCTGTAGGCTACACATTTTGTCCATGGATAGAAGATCTAATAGGGGTAACATCTTTAAAATTAATTTTTCATGTTGCACCCTGCAGGAATCTTAAAAAACTTGCTTGAATTTTCCTTTAGAAATTGACTCATCAAGTAATCCTTTATATGCATAAATCATTGAATAACATGGAATGATCTTTGCATGAATCATTTGAATAGTGTGAATGGCTCCAGGATATATCCAATGTAAAAGCTCCACTGCACATTTACATGCCAACTTTTCGTGAGTATAAGCAAGGGTGTTTGAATCCTTGTGATATTTCAATATGCATGTTATACATAGCATAAAATTTAAACGAATTTTTACATCTTGATGGATATTTTATTTGTATTGTTAGCCAATTCAATTGTTCTCTTATGCCAGGCTTCCAACTCCTGTGGCTGTGCTTTTAAGCGCTATTGCGTTTGCCCTTGCACATCTTACTCCTGGAGAATTTCCTCAACTTTTCATGTTAGGTATGCTTATATTTCTACTTGACACAATCTTTTCTTCTCTAAAGATGTCTAGTACTGACTGTGTTGACAGTAGTTCATTTTCATTTTCACATAAGCATTGAAGGGACTCTTCATTTATGACCCCTTATATTTTGAATATGGTTCTTTTCTTGAAGAACCAAAAATACACTTCAGTATAATTTGTGTTTTTGGTATGTTTTATGTGATATGTATGCAGGAGGTTAAAAGTAAAAAACAAAATCTTCAGGGCCAGAGATTGTGTGCATGTGTGCAGAGTGTAAGAAAAACTAATTCTTCAGGACCAGAGTGTTAGGTTCGTGTGTGGAATTGTATGAAATTAAGAATGGTTCTATAATGTGAATCTTGTGATGTGAATTGGGTTGGCATATGATAAATGTCCTCACAATAGCAAAGATGTCAGCATGCATCCTACTAGTTCTGCCCCATTTGTGAACAACCTCCAAGCATCGATAGATGTTTTCCGTATGATAGGCTTGACCAATTACTTTATTTGATGAAACAGGGACAGTGCTGGGCTTTTCATATGCTCAAACTCGAAATCTTCTCACTCCTATCACTATACATTCACTCTGGAACTCGGGAGTCATTATATTGTTGACAATTCTTCGAGTAAGAGCTTTTTCTATTTTCTTAAAGGCAATGTTGTCTCAAAGAGCTGTCTGTGTGTATATTAAAAGAACTACAGATTGACGTCATACTTTTAATTTGATATAATTTGTTGGTTTGCAGCTTCAAGGGTATGACATCCAGGAGTTTCTTCAATAACCACACAACGGATCTGTAAGCAATGATGGGATAACCCGTGAAATATTGTAGCTTTCATGTATTCTACCTCTAAGTTCAATGGAGGGAATGTGTCATTGTTCTATCTTGGCTTTTGATATGTATATTTTTCTATGCTAGCCTCTCAACCAATGTCATTTAAAGTGATCCTGTTGTGCAGCTATTTGAAGTGCAGTGCTGCTTTGCTAGAGACATTCTCATTCTCATACTCAATTCATCTTGTTAGTTTCAAAATTAATCTTAATAGATAAGAAATCTATGCAAATTGAAAATTTTCATAACAGTTGCGGTTATTGCTTAGACACTCCCTAGAGGAAAATCCCTAGCCTTTTTGAAGGGGGAAGGCCTAAGGACACTCTCAAATGGTCAAGGTTGCTTCAAAAGACTAGACCTCACAAGGAAAAGACTAGACCTTGTTGCAACAATGAGGGAGATTGCCATTGTCACCTCAACAATCTTCCTCCTTCTCTTTAGTGGAATTGCTCCACAAGGGAGGCTTCCCATTGATCAACTAAAAGGTATCATAGGTTATATGGTTCAAGGTGATGTAAATATGGGCTAGGTGAAAACACACTTTAATGAACAAAGACACAATTCTCTTTTTGTTAAGAAACAACATATTATACACCATGCCCTAAAAGAGGCACGTGTGACCTAGGGTTTCAAGATGTGTAGCAACAAAGGAATTTCTAGGCATACATGCACCCAAGAAAGGGTTTACAAATGGTATAATCAGCAAACAAGAAATTAAACCCTCAAATTAAGCCTAGTTTGAAGCCCTAGCTATTAAAATTTGGGTACCAGAGGACAAGTGGTTCCCTAAGGCTTTGATCTTTGGCATAGGGAAAAGTGTCCAAATTTATTTTTACTTTTCTCCTAAAGTGACTTTGTAAGTGGTAAAGTCAATTTAATTTAAAAGTGACGCTATAAGTGGTTAAGTTACATTCTAATTTAAAAGTGACTCTATAAGTGGTAAAGTTACATTCTAATTTAAAAGTGACTTTATTAAAGTCAATGAAGAATTAGAAAGTGAAAAAGTGACTATGGAAATAAAAGGCTAAGTGAGTCTTTATTTAAGTGGGTGAGTTTAAAAATAGAAAGTGAGAATTAAATGCACATTTATTCTCATCCCTAGTTCTAAATGAATCTCAGCCATTAGATCTTATGGTAACCCAAAAGGTCATTTAGAGAATAAAAGGAGAAGAGAAGAGGAAAAGATCAATTCATTCTTTCATGAGCATTTGAGAGAAAGAGAAGAGAGAGCAAGGAGAAAATTCATGAGCAATGAGGAAGTGAAGGAGAGCAGCAAGAAGACATTTCAGCAAATCTAGGCAGCAACATTTATTGGCATGCATCCCAAGGCAAAACCGTACAGCAGGAGAAAAGCACAGATATCGAGGAAGAGGGACAGCACAGAAATCGAAGAAGAGGGACAACTGTAAAGGCATGAATTTCGAGGCAGCCATACTGTTGAAATCCATATGGTCCGTACCATCCATACAACAAGTTTTGGGCACATTTTTCGAGGCAATTGTACAACATTTAATGTTGTTTTGTTGCTGGAAAATTTATGTTTTGGTTGTTTGCTTATTGCCACAATTTTTGAGGCGGAGTGCAAGCACGGAAATTGAGATAAGTTGTAATTTGTGGTTGCTGGAATTTTTACTGTGTATTTCAGTTTCTCTGTAAAAGCATTTTCAGAAATAAAGAAGAGCTCTCAAACTGGTTTTCCCCAAGAGTTGTAAAGGGTTTTCCAGAGTCAGATTGACCAAAAATCACTGTTTTATTTTCTGTGTGGCTGTCATAATTTTGTTGTGTTTTATTTCTGCAATTTCAACAGTTGTGAAATCTCTAAATTTGTGTTTTCAGAAAAATATTTTCATTTCTAGATTTTAGAATTTTTATGATGCTTGGATTTAAAACTAAATGCATGGAGTGATAAGGAAAATTGATAATCGGGGGTGGGGTTGAAATTTCTTCATGGTATCGGAGCTTGGTTGGCTAGAAAGTGTAGTTTGGGACAGCACATTGAAAATTATAGCAAGCTGATTTTTACACAGAAAACATAGACCTTTACCACAAATTTGAAATTTTCAGTTTGGTATGACAGTGAAACATGTCTTTCGGTTTGAGAGTGAAAGACAGGTTGGATGGGCAGAACAACTATAGTGCATGGAATGAGAGAATCTAGAGCATCTTTGAGGAAGCAGAAGTCTGGGGCATTATGGTAAATACGACACAGAACCTAGTAGTAGTACCTGTTGACCCTGTACAGTTGGCAGAGTTGAACAAAAATAATGCTAAGGCAAAAGGATTGATTTTGAAAGTAATCAAAGACCATGTCATTTCTCATGTGAGAGGAAAAACTTATGCACATGAGATGTGGACAACCTTGACCAGTCTTTACTAGAGCTCAAATGAAAACAAAAAATTTATCCTAAAGGAGAAGCTAAAGGCCATTAAAATGGCTAAGGCTAATAGTGCTACAGCATACCTCACAAAGATCACTTCAGTGAGAGATGAGTTGGCAACCGTAGGTGAGATCATTGCACCCACTGAGTTGGTGAGGATTACTTTGAATGGTTTTCCCAAGACCTTGGAGAATTTTGTGGATGGCATTGTTGCACGAGAAAACCTTCCCGATTGGGAGAGGTTGTGGGATGATTGCATTCAGAATGAGATCAGAAGAACCATCTTGGGGCAGCCAAACAGGTGAAGGAGGATGACAATGTGGCATTGTTAGCAAGAAGCAGGAAGGGCAGAGCAAAGAAACAAGCTTCCGACAGTGGAGGCAAAGGCAAAGGTAAAGGCAAGCAGCAGAACAAGGAGAAGGACTATTCCAAAGTCAAATGTTGGAATTGTCAAAAGTTGGGACACTAGTTGTTGTATGTCTGGAGAAGAAGAATAAGAAAGGAAAAGACAAACCCATGGCAGCTTCTGCAGAGATAGAGAGCTTCTCAGAGAGCTTTGATCGGGAGTTTGGGTTCATAGCTTGTGAGGCCACTAGTGCAGGATCACCTGCCATACATGTTCAGACGGAGTGTGCGTTCCTCGCTACTAGCAGAGCATCTTCTAGCATTTGGTATCTTGATAGTGGCGCTTCCCGCCACATGACAGGAGTCAGAGAGTACTTCTCAAAGCTTTCAGAGGGTGATAGTGATATGGAGGTAGTACTTGGTGATGACAGCATTGTTAGAGCAATGGGTGTGGGGACATTGACATTTGATAGGGGACCCAAACCTCCCTTGAAAGTGTCAAATGTTCTATATGTGCCTAGAATGAAGAAGAACCTGATATCATTCTCAGCACTTGAGGACAGAGGGCATGATGTGTTGTTCAGGAGAGGGCAGGTGCTTATATATCCTAGGGGAACTCCAGCTTCTTCAGCTAGAGAGATTGGTGTGCATCATGCCAAGGTGTACAAGTTCTCATTCCAGCCCCTGATGGCATTGAGTAGCAGCAGCCGAGATAGGACCGACAGAAGATCTAGCAGTTTAGAGTTGTGTAGATTTGGCACCACGGGATGGGGCACATGTATCATGGGGGCTTGAGTACATTGCCGGAGATCACCACTGGTGTGCCAGATTTCAGTATTGATCACCTTGATGTATGTAGAGGATGTGCTATGGGGAAGTTTGCCAGATCCCCTTTTCCCAGCAGTGACAGCGAAGCGACCGGGATCCTTGACTTGATTCATACCAATGTGAGTGGTTGGATGTCTCATGTATCCTTGAGTGGCTATGAGTACTATGTTTTATTCATTGATGACCACTCCAGGAAGACCTGGATTTATTTCTTGAAGACCAAGAGTGAGGTCTTCAAGCGGTTTCAAGAGTTCAAAGCTCTTGTGGAGACCCAGACAAGTAGGAAGATCAAGGCCCTCAAGTCAAACAATGGAGGGGAGTATACCCTTGGTGAGTTTGTTGATTTTTGTGCTGAGACAAGCATTAGAAGGGAGTTCACAGTTCCTTACTACCCCCAGCAGAATGGGGTTGCGGAGAAGAAGAACAAATCCATTGCAGGGGCTGCCAAAGCCATGCTTCATGATTAGAGGTTACCTTTATTTTTGTGGGCAGAGGCCTGCAACACTGTTGTGTACTTGTAGAACAGAATTCCACATCGTGCCTTGGGGAATGTAACTTCGAAGGAGGCTTCTTTTGGGAAGAAGCCTGATGTTGGGCACTTTCATATCTTTGGGTGCCTTACATATTCGTATGTCCCCAAGGAGAACAGAACCAAGTTAGAGCCCACTACAAACAAGGGCATTTTTGTGGGTTATAGCAAGACCTCAAAAGCTTATCAGATTTATAATCCTGCGTAGAGGAAAGTGGTTGTTAGGCGGGATGTGAAGTTCGAGGAGGAGAGAGCTTACAGGAGGTCACGGGAGTTAGGGTATCCAAAGTCACCAGACCCTCAGGAGCAACTGAGTCAGTCACAGGAATCAGGAGGTACATCGATGATACTGTCAGGTCCATCAGTGAGCATTGGCAGAGTCAGGTGGGTGGTTCTTTGGGCAGCATGCAGGGAAGTCCATGGAGCAGTTCATAAGGGAGTCCACTAATGGACAGTTCACACGATACTTCAGCATCTACATGCACAGATTCATGCATGAGGTCAGTTGGCAAGCCTTTAGGATTTCAGGCTTTTGATGATGCTGAGGATTCTTTCACTCTGGTGGGAGAAGTATGCTCAGGGAAGAGGAAGCCCAAGTGGCTTCAAGATACCTTGCGCAAGGCCACATTAGTTGTTGGGCCAAAGAGACAGGCTAGAGAGAGTAAACCACCTTAGCGATTCTGTAGTTACATGGGATTGGTAACAAGCATGTTGATGCTGAGCCTTCTAGTTATGAGGAGGCAGCCTGCCAGCAGATCTGGAGAGAGGCCATGATGGAGGAGTATTCTTCTGTTATGAAGAACAATGTTTGGGATGTAGTGCTGAGGCCTGAAGGTAAATCAGTGGTTACTTCCAGATGGTTGTACATGATAAAGCATGCTACACATGGCAGCATCGAGAATTTGAAAGCTCGATTTGTGGGAAGAGGGTTCTCACAAGCAGAGGGAGTTTACTATGAGGAGACCTTCGCTCTTGTAGCTCAGTATACATCTATTCGCTCCATTATATTGATTGCAACAGAGATGGGTTGGAAGATCCACCAGATGGATGTGAAGACCGCATTTCTCAATGGCTTCATTCAAGAGGAGGTTTGTATTGAGTAGTCGCAGGGCTTTGAGGTGCATGGGAAGGAGCCCCATGTATGTAGATTAAAAAAGGCACTCTATGGCCTGAAGCAAGCTCCTAGAACTTGTTACTCTAGGATTGATACATACTTGCAGCAGTTGGGTTTTACAAAGAGTGAGGTTGATCCAAACCTATGCTTCATGGTGGTGGGTGAGGAGCCTCTCATTCTGGTGTTGTATGTTGATGACTTGATCATCATTGGTGCAGAGAGACTCATTGAGGGTTGCAAGAGAGATCTTGCTTCAGAGTTTGAGATGAAGGATATCGGCTTGATGCATTATTTTATGGGATTGGAGGTGTGGCAAGAGGAGGGGCATTTCCTCCTGGGACAAGGAAGTACATTGTGGATATTCTTAGCATATTTCACATGGACTGCAAACCCATGTCTACACCTATGATCACTAACTGGAAGAAGCTTCACGCTTTTGATTCCGAGTCGGTGGATCCTACTCTATACAGACAGTTGATTGGTAAATTGATATATTTGGTCAACACTTAACCAGATATATGTTTTGCAATTAACACTATGAGTCAGTTCATGTGTGAGCCCAGGAGAGTGCATTGGGTGGCTGCAAAACACATTCTTCGTTACTTGCAAGGGACTATGGATTTTGGTCTGGATTATAGACAGGGTGATGGAGTGAGACTGGCAGGGTACATGGATTTAGTTTGGGCAAGTTGTGCTTCAGATAGAAAGAGTACTTCCGGGTGCTATTTTGGGGTGGGTTCAGTAGTTGTGTCATGGATTAGCCGGAAACAATAGTTAGTTGCATTCAGCTCAGTTGAGGCAAAGTATATGGCTGCTAGTTTGGCTAGTTGTGAGGCCATATGGCTTCGCAAGATATTGTTTGGTCTATTTGGTCAAGCATTGAGACTTCAGTAATTTATTGTGATAATTAGAGTTGCATAAAACTCACGGAGAATCCAGTTATTCATGACAGGTCAAAGCATATTGAAATCAAGTATCACTTCATTAGAGACTATGTCCAAAAGGGAGTTGTCAAGCTTGAGTACATTTCCTCAAATGAGCAGGTAGCGGACGTTGTTACCAAAGGCTTACCACGAGGCAAGCATGTCTACTTCAGAGACAAGATGGGAGTGGTGAGGAACACTTTCCTTGGTAAGAGGGAATGTGAAAATTTGGGTACTAGAGGACAAGTGGTTCCCTAAGGCTTTGATCTTTGGCCTAGGGAAAAGTGTCCAAATTTATTTTTACTTTTCTCCTAAAGTGACTTTATAAGTGGTAAAGTCAATTTAATTTAAAAGTGACTTTATAAGTGGTAAAGTTACTTTCTAATTTAAAAGTGACTTTATAAGTGGTAAAGTTACATTCTAATTTAAAGGTGACTTTATTAAAGTCAATGAAGAATTAGAAAGTGAAAAAGTGACTATGGAACTAAAAGGCTAAGTGGATCTTTATTTAAGTGGTTGAGTTAAAAAATAGAAAGTGAGAATTAAATGCACATTTATTCTCATCCCTAGATCTAAATGAATCTCATCCATTAAATCTTAGGGTAACCCAAAAGGTCATTTAGATAATAAAAGGAGAAGAGGAACAAAAGATTAATTCACTTTCATGAGCATTTGAGAGAAAAAGAAGAGAGAGCAAGGAGAAAATTTCTAAGTAGTGAGGAAGTGAAGGAGAGCAGCAAGAAGACATTTCAACGAATCTGGGCAGCAACATTTATTGGCATGCATCCCAAGGCAAAACTGTACAGCATGAGAGAGGCACAAATATTGAGGAGGAGGGACAGCACAAAAATCGAGGAAGAGGGACACCAACAAGGGCATGAATTTTGAGGCAATCGTACTGTTGAAATCCATACGGTCCGTATAGTTTGTATAACAAGTTTTAGGCATGTTTTTAAGGCTGTCGTACAACATTTAATGTTGTTTTATTGATGGAAAATTTATGTTTTGGTTGTTTTCTAGTTGGCACAATTTTCGAGGTGGAGTGCAAGCATGGAAATTGAGGTAAGTTGTAATTTGTGGTCGCTGGAATTTTTATTGTGTATTTCAGTTTCTCTGTAAAAGCATTTTTAGAAATAAAGAAGAGCTCTCAAACTGGTTTTCCCCAAGAGTTGTAAGGGGTTTTTCCAGGGTCGCATTGACCAAAGATCACTATGTTATTTTCTGTGTGTGGTTGTCATAATTTTGCTGTGTTTTATTTCTGCAATTTCAACAGTTGTGAAATCTCTAAATTTGTGTTTTCAAAAAAATATTGTCATCTCTAGATTTTAAAATTTTTATGATGCTTGGATTTAAAACTAAATGCTTGGAGTGCTAAGGAAAATTGATAACCGCAGTGGGGGTTGAAATTTCTTCACTATCTAGGGCTATGATTTTATTAGGGCATGAATTGCCTAGAGAGGATGATATTAGCCATTCTAAGGTAATTTCAACCATGTAAAATGCTATATTTTGAGTTTAATGGGTCAACAAGGATGAAATTTGGGTCAATTACCTCCAAATGTTACCTAGAAGTGCCCTAATTGAATTCATCCCTACAAATAGTACTAGCATCTTTACTTGAAAGACATAGAAAATGAAAGAAAGGAAAAAAATAGAGTTTTCAAATTTTTTGATCGACACCAAGACAGTGGCTATTCCTACTCAGGTAATGGAATCCTTAGGGCTAAATTTGAGAGATTAAATAATGCTTGGAGTAAAGGAGAAAACCTTGTTTTCACTTGTACAAACCCTAGCTATCTACTTTGTGTTGGAAAATCAATGTTGTTGAAGATTAATGTGGATTTTCCTTTCAGGATAATTACCTGTGATATTTGTTGCTTTTTATTATTTTAGTTTTACTTTTCCATCAAGTAATTACCAAAACATGAAGATCACAAAGACACAAAGAACACAAGATATAGGCTCCACACCAGGGCAAATCCCCACAACTGGGGAAAACCCAAACAATCCTCTTCTTATAGAATTAGATCAAAATGAGACCTCCATGACCCAAAGACCAAGACAACTTCCTCCATAAGATCCTTAAGTCAACCCTCCATTCACTGTCACTAATCTTCCCTTCAGATACCAAGAAGTTCATCCTCCTTGAAGATTGTAGATCACAAACTTCATAAGGTTTCAATAGCTTGCATGACATGGCGATAACAGTGTTTCTGTAGTTCGCCTCATCACAGGAACATCTTATATATTTCAAGGGTTTATTTTTAGGTTTCCTATCATCCTTTATCACATCTATGCCTTCAAATAAACTTGCTTAACCTTCCACAGAAACTCGCATGTCATTGCCATTGAACTTTGCATCTTACTTTAGAACTAAATGAACTTCCTTGCTTTTGATGGAGCATTCACGTCTATAAATAGTTGTTTGTCACTAAGAAGGGCCATGTTTGTTCAGCAGGCCGACATGACCAACAGGATGGTCAACTTGGTCTTATGGAGGTCTATTTGACTCTTTTTTACCAAATAAAAAATTATTTTTCTATTATTACAAAGAGTCCAAATGGACTTCGACTCAATTTCAAATTTTTTACTCAACAAATCCCTGAAAGCATGAAACATGCTTAACCTAGACTTGAGCATGAAACCCATGCTAAAATAATATTATTTTCCTTCTTTTACATGAAATACAAATTGATACAAGTATAAAGATAAATATGTAGACTGAACCTAGTTATTTTTCCAACACTTTGTGAGGAGAGAAATTAAATAGGGGAAGCTCTCTAGGAGGTCCCCTTTGTATTTCAAGGATGATAAATTTAACATGCAATAGGCAACCAAGATTTTCTATAAACAATATGTATTTATACACGGAACAAGAAAAAACCTAACATTAATTAATTGCATGAAAAACAATAAATCTACAATTAAACTTCCAATTCTTCCATGAAATAGCCTTCTTTCAATCTCAAAAAGATGTCTTTGAGACAAAAATCAATCTCCAATAGAAATAGCTCAAAAAAGATCACATCTCCGCAAGTAGCAAGTTTACATAAGGCTAAGTCGAAGTCTCTAAAGGAGGCCAAAATCCATGTGTGATGATGATAATATGCAATGGAGTGATCCTCTATCTATACGAGGTTAATCACTCTCATTAATTAGCCTAAAAGCTCTATGACAAGTTTAATTTTGAGTGTACATCAAGAAAATGGGTTACAAGACAACCCACTACCTTGGCTAATTATGGGTGGCTAGATGGTAACCCTATTAGGTGCTTCCAATCCCTGAGGGGATTTGACATGTCCATGATCGACCCTTCAATTCATAAGTGTTTGCGATAGTGGTGGCAACAAAGGGGAAATGCTTCATGGCTAGGTGTCATGGTCATGGGACTAGCAAATGGAGGTCCATCATCTTAAGTTATAGATATATGGAGGGAGCATTCGTGGAGGCATGAGTTACCCCTTTCCTCAACTTGCTTTTGCCACCTTTCTGGTATGCATTTTACTTCGTTTGATAACGCTTTGATAAAGATAATAGTTTAGGTGTCCAAGATTTCTTTTAATGATGTAGCATTGATTTACCCCTTAATGATGAGTTGGATTCTCCCTCATCAGGGTTAGGACATATTAGGGATTCCTTTATTATGTGATGGAGCATTTATTGCTCAGTAACGGGGTGATGGCTATGTGAAAATTCCTACACTCAAGGAACCCCTACTGCAGCAAACTTTTTACTTCTCCTATTTGATTTTAATATACATTATCAAGTTATTTTCTAAAAAACACTGAAGTAAATTACTTCTGCAGCCTACACCAGTTTAATTTGATTACATGAAACAAAAAATTGAGCAAAGAACAAAATACATAGGACACCGTTATTTTTGGACAAAATAGTCCCCAGAAAAACCCAATGCAGGAAGACTGGTCCAGCAGCTCTGAGGGTTTTATATTATTAAGCAGTAGTTCTGAATACAATGTTGGATGCCCTCCCAGCAATCTAGTTACAGAGAAAAATATAATGGCGGAAAACTGAGTGAGATTACCTCACTTCACCCGGCAGTTTCCGACTAATTCAACAACAAAATTGGCAAACCCCGGCTATCTCTGCGTTGGCCCTGCGTCAGTCCTGCGCTGTCTCTTCTACCTCCTGGAGCTTATGCGTCAACCGCTCCCGGCTGTTTTGGCAGCTCCCTGACAGTTTCAAATTTCTGTGTGAAAGCAACTTCTTCTCTGCACTAACTCTCCCTGGTTCAGCGTCAAGTCTGCGTAGGCCCAGACTGACCCAACTTCAATCCCTCTAGGTGTTGTGCTGCCTCCACTAGTGGCTCTCTGCCCAGTATTCCCGAGCTATCTCTTCCCCTCTGTTGTAGAATGATCACTTAGTTCAAATTTCTCATCTTCCTAGCCCTAGAAAATTCAAACTCTAGATCATTTTGTTCTCTCAGTGTGTTTCTAAATGAACCCCAATTCTCCTTCTTATACTCTTCTCCTTGAGACTTCAATGATCGAGATTAAGTCTCTAATCAACAGCTAAGATTAAAAACTTGACTTGATCCACTTTCTAGAACATTCTCACCCATATTTTGATTAATACTCGTTAATACTTTAATTTTCCTAAGTTTAGACTTAGGAACCCCAAAAAAATATTAATTATTTTAATAAAATACAATCCAGGTGGAATTTCACCAAACTGTCTATGGGTTCTTTAGAACTCATGTGCCTTAGCCTCTCCACCAATTTTCATGGCTAAAGCACATCCGATGCTACCAAAAACTAATAGGCTAATGAGGGGAGTAAAGTTCATGCTAGGATTTTAACAGACTAATGAGGGGAGTAGAGTTCATGCTAGGATTTATCCCATGTGCTAATTATTGTCCTAGCCATAATTTGCATTTTAACGTTACCTTTTCTTTCATTGTGGCCATCTTATGCTCTTACCTTTCTTTTAGTTGCATCAACCTCCAAGGCAAGGTTTTTTGGCCCTGAGTCAAGGATGTTTATACGAGGGTGACAATCATAATGAACCAAGGACAACAAATCTAAAGGATGGATGTGAACTCTGAGGACTGATGACAATGTTATAGTGTTGCAACATGATGATGCAAAGGCAACATGATGACGATGATTCATACTAGCAGGGGCAACATAATGACGATAATGCAAAGGCAGCATGATGACGATGATGCATAAACAGCATGATGGTGCTACACGCTCAGGTACATCAAATAGACAAGATTCAACACGATAATAGGTGGAGGAGTCACCTTGGAGAATTAGTTGAAGCAGAATGTCTTCAACTGATCTCATCGTTATAGGAAATGATCTATGCTAGATCTAGATAAGTCAAAGTGTTGACTTCTGTTGTAAATGTACTGTCTCTCTCTCTTTCTCTGCTAAACTTTGAAGAACATAAAAGAAGAATTGATCAAGGGTTTCCCCACACATTATGGGATTTGTCCCTGGCTAGCGCCACATCTTGTGTCCTCTTGTCTTGGCTTGTCTTCTGCGATTTATATTTGTGTTCTATCTACAATTTATCTTAATGCTGATGTGATTGCTAGCTGTGAAAATTTAAATAAATTTCTCTAGCATAAAACATACCTAAAATTAACAGATTTCTATGCTAAGATCTTCATCAGAATACAAAAATGTGCTTGAGGTTTGTACTCCAAAATAGCAAGTAAAAACATAAGTTTTTATGTGTTTTTTCTAAAGTTAATTTCATGAAAAACTTTAAACATGAAATCAAAACACTAAATGGAAGCATGCATCAATCAGTAATACACCATTCATTGTGAAAGGATTTCACCCCTCCTAGGCTACATCTCCTTGGATCAACTCTAATGGAATGACCCTATCTCATTATACTCAATGTCTAGAAAAAGAAGAGTACATAAAGTGTTGAAATGGAATGGTTAGTTTCTCCTTCAAAGAAACAAATTTTGCAAGAATTATCACTCCATACACATGTTAACCTACAATCAAACATGTAAATTTTCAGCAAACATAGTCATCTTACACCAAGACCCCATACTCCAACTTCAAAGAGCATCAACCATACCACAATCCACTTGAAGTACATAAACAAGTCTCTTCTCCAAAACACATATAGAGAAAAGAGGAATAAAAGCTACAACACTAATGTAATGGTTGTTGCAGAAAGCACATGGAGGCTAGAAAACCCCTGCAAGGTCATCTCCATCTTCAAACTCCTCCATAAAATGAATCAACACTTTGGTTGACCATGTCATCCATAGTCTTAAATTTGCAAAAAAGACTATCTATAAGTGCTCCTTTGATCCTGAAACCTACTCCAATGAGTCCAGAATGTCCAAAAATGGCTACCTAACCTCTTTTTTCATCCAATTTGGTCGAAAACTGGAGAAGTTATGACCTCTCCTAGTTTCTTCAATATTCACTCTACAAGTTGCACCAAATCCGGCATCATCCTACAAATTCACCCCATTTTTCGCTAACGGAGCAACAAATTCCCCATATTTCCAGCGGATTTGTAGGACCATTAATTTTGTTGCGGAGGCCTTAACACCCAAAGCTTAGTCATATGAGGATCATGCACCCAGGGGCTAACCCCGGCGTCGGCCCCCTCCCTCCAATGGTCACGGTAAATTCAAGCGACTTAGCTTAGCGTGTTCACATGTGGAGCTTGGTCCGGCGGTTATGCAGTGATGGTTATCGATGGTGGTGATTGTCGCGGTCACAACAAACAATTAATGGAGCATTCACACGGGGATGTTATGTCGGCGATCGGTGGTGGCGATCACATTAATTGTCTGAGGCAGGCGATTATGGTGATCACATGTGGGGGGGTGGTTAAGCCCACCAGACCCCCAACCTTGGCGGAAATACACATTAAATAGAACCCGTCACCCATACATGTTAATAAACATTGCTTGGGCACGTTGGTGAGTTCTTTGGTCTATGTTGTGGGAGGTCACGGGGTCGAGTCTGTCCTCCACCCTATTCGCCATACCAAAATTTTAAAGCACCATTAGGAGGACATGTGGCAGCCTTAGGCTTAGTCATGTGTTGCCTTCTCATTGGCCCGAACCAAAAACACATGGACCAATAGGACAATGCCAACTCAACAGAATATTCTGAGAATATTCTAGGAATATTTTGAGAATATTCCCCTTTCCACCTAAGCAGTAAGGATGCCCAGTCAGCATCCCTGTTAGTGACCTGCAAATTTTTTCCCTGTTTGACAAAGTGAACCGATTGTGTTTTTGGGAGCATACGGTGTTTGTTTTGCGCGAAACAAGTTGCATCGAATTCAGGACGACGAGATCTATGCGATCATTCAAGTTCCAAACTATTTTGACAACTTTGAATTTTTGGCAAATTTTGAGGTCCTAATCACTCTTCCCCACTGAAAACTTTTGGTCTCCAAAAGTTCATTTTTAATTGTTCATCATTTGAAGGTATAGTTCCTTCATTTTTCCAAACTTGATCCAATCGATGATTGTAGTGCCTTAACTTGTACTTGTCTCGACTCTTTCTCAAGCTGAACTTGAAATATAACCTAACCAAAGGATTCAAGTTCAATGTTCTTGTCGGCTTGTCCATGTCGCTATGACCATCCACAACAACATCCTTTCCAAGAAGAAATCACATGGCGCTCTTTTGCAAAATCTTTATCAAGGATAAGATCCCAAAAAGACTTTGACAAATGAACCAAAACAAGTTTCACATAGTGAATACTTGTATAACTTGAGTGCTTAACACATTTGTAATATACTGAATGTGCTGCAACAACAGTTTTAAAATGCTTTCTTAAACTACAAATAGAAATTCATTTTGCAAGGTGGAATAAACTTGACTCCCAAATTTTCAATTCAAATTGACTATCAACAAGCCAAACTAGCATAACAATGCCCAAAGAAAACATTGTTGCATATAAGTGATTTATTTATGAACATCACTTTTACAAATTACCGGGCTATGGGGATATGCAACTAATGAAAAACAAAGATTTACAAACATGAGTTGGAAAAATAGTCCACCCATTTCTTACCCAACCAGGTAAATGAACCCTCTATTTGAACTTTTTCTTCTTTTGAAGCTGCTTCAAGGATGGTCGCATCTTGGGCCATTCTTTCTTTTGTCGCTTCCCCTTCTATTGCTTGCATAATTTGCTTGCCCTTTCCATGATGAAGTTGTGGAAACAATTTCCAACACTTCTCGACCCAATGCCCATTGAAATTGCAATGAGTGCAAAAGTTCTTTTGAGCTTCTCTTGGCTCACATGTCTTTAATCTTGGATGGGGTTTTCCCTTTTCAGTCTCAATTCCATTAGACATGAACATCTTCTTGATGATTGCTTTCCTTTTATTGCACTTATCTACGCAATGGTTATATGAAAGGAAAAATGTGCATGGAAACACATTCCTCAACATGTTATTCAAATCAGCGTGTTTCTTTCCATTATGAAAAGCATTTGAATTAATAGGACGATTATACCTCTTTTTGTTTTCCTTTGGCTTACACTACTTGCATGAGGAACTTGCATGATAAGAAGAACTTAACTTTGTTTCTTCTTCAACTTGTTCATCTCTCTTTGGAGATGTTTTTCACTTCAAGGCCTCCTTATTCTTGAGGAACCAATTGGGTACCAATTTTGGATGCAAATCCCAACATCTTGCCTCCTCGTGTCCTCTTTTATGGAAAAAGGAACACGATACCCATGAGTTGTCGCTAGAAGAGCTTTCTTCTTTTGCAACATAGCCTAAGACTTCATATTTAGGCCTCTCCTTTGCCTCAATTGGATTTTTAATGCCTTGATGGTTCACTCCAAGGCCTCCTCCCTTGTAACCCATTTTGGTCAAGAGCTTGGATCCAATGCCTTTACTATGTTTTTCAAAGGCTACAAATGAATTTACATCAATACTTTCATGTAAAGAAGAAAAATGTAAATGCTTACCATTTGCTTCATCTTTTGATTGACATTCAAAGATGTTTTCAAACTCTCTTTTAATTCTAAATGTGTCCTCTTAGACTCTTTGGCTCTCTTCTTTCAGCTCCTTGAAATTAGGTGTTGATAGAACCTCATCTTCCACATCACGTGGACAAAAGGTACAAACTTGTCCATATACCTTCTCTGAGGGACTTTCTACACTAGAATATTGCATAAGAGTTGTAGAAAAACATGAAGATTGTGGAGAAGATGGTGGTTTATCACCATTCTTGTTACCTTCTTCCATTGGAGAACATTCTCCTCTTGGAGGTCTAGAGCTTTCACCTTGCAATTTGGTATTCCTCTCTTCATAGAGGAATTTCACCATTTCTTCCATGTCTAAGAAAGCCTTTCTAAAAGCCTTCACATCCTCTGACATTCTTGTAGGCTTTCCTTCTTGGGACATTATTTTCTTGAAGCTTCTACTACAACTTGAGGTAGAACTGGTGGTAGAGATTATAACAATCTTGCTCTCCAATCCAAAACCTTCTCCTCACTTGAGCTTCAAAACGCATTCACTTGCAAACAAAAATCAATTCCTCCTTGCACAAAGAGAACCAGTGCTCTGATACCAACTTGATCTGAATTTGGAATATTATATTTCTATGCTAAGATCCTCATCAAAATACAAAAATGTGCTTGAGGTTTGTACTCCAAAATAGCAAGTAAAAACATGAGTTTTTATGTGTTTTTTTCTTAAGTTAATTCCATTAAAAACTTTAAACATGAAATCAAAACATTAAATGGAAGCATGCATCAATCAGTAATACACCATCCATTGTTAAAGGAGTTCACCCCTCCTGGGCTACATTTCCTTGGATCAACGCTAATGGCATGACCCCTTCTCATTATGATCAATGTCTAGAAAATGAAGAGTACATAAAGTGTTGAAATGGAATGGTTAGTTTCTCCTTCAAAGAAACAACTTATGCAAGATTTATCACTCCATACACATGTTAACCTATATTCAAACATGTAAAGTTTCAGCAAACATAGGCATCTTACACCAAGACCCCATACTCCAACTTCAAAGAGCATCAACAGTACCACAATCCACTTGAAGTACATAAACAAGTCTCTTCTCTAAAACACATATAGAGAAAAGAGGAATAAAAGCTACAGCACAGATGTAATGGTTGTTGCAGAAAGCACATGGAGGCTGGAAAACCCCTGCAAGGTCATCTCCATCTTCAAACTCCTCCATAAACTGAATCAACACTCTGGTTGACCATGGCACCCATAGGCTTCAATTTACAAAAATCCTATCTAGAAGTTCTCCTTTGATCCCAAAACCTGCTCCAATTAGTCCAAAATGTCCAAAAATGGCTACCTAGCCACTTTTTGCATCCAATTTGGTTGAAAACTGGAGAATTTATGACCTCTCCTAGTTTCTCCAATATTCACTCTACAAATTGCACCAAATCCGGCATCATCCTACAAATTCACCCCATTTTTCGCTAACGGAGTGACAAATTCCCCGGATTTCAGGTAGATTTGTAGGACCGTTAATTTTGTTGCTAAGGCCTTAAAACCAAAAGCTTGGTCATATGGGGACCATGCGCTCAAGGGCTATCCCCCGGCACTATCCCCCTCCCTCTAGCGGTCACTATAAATGTTAGCATCTTAGCTTGGCGTGTTCACATGTGGAGGTTGGTCTGGCAGTTAGGTGGTGACAGTTATCGTCAGCAGTGACCATCGCAATGACAACAAACAGTTAATGGAGCGTTCACATGGGGACGCTATGTCTGGCAGTCGATGGTGGTGGTGACCTTGGCGTTCACATTAACTGTCTGTGGCAAGCAATTATGGTGATCATATGGGGGGGTAGTTAAGTCCGCCTGACCCCCCAACCTTGGAAGAAATACACATTAAATAGAACCTATCACCCATACATGTTAAGAAACACTACTTCGACGCGTTGGTGAGTTCTTTGGTCTATGTTGTGGGAGGTCGCGGGTTCCAGCCCATCTTCCGCCCTGTCCACCATACCAAAAAAGCGCCATTAGGAGGACATGTGGTAGCCTTAGGCTTAGCCACATTTCGTCTCCTCATTGGCCCGAACCAAAAACACATGGACCAATAGGACAATTCCAACTCAATGGAATATTCTGAAAATATTCTAGGAATATTTTAAGAATATTCCCCTTGCCACTTAGGCGGTACAGATTCCCAGTCAACATCCCTGTCAGCCACCTGCAAATATTTTACCTGTTTGACAAAGTGAACAGACCACATTTCTGGGAGCATACATTGTCTGTTTCACGTTAAATGAGTTGCATCATATCCAAGACGACGAGTTCTATGCAGTCATTCAGGTTCCAAACCATTCTAACAACTTCGAATTTTTTGCAAATTTTGAGCTCCTGGTCACTCAACTTTCCCATTTCCTATAAGATAATAGTTTGATGAAGTGAAAATATTCAATTCGAACTTATTACAAAAATGTGTCAATTTTTCAGAGACAAAATTTGGTCTATTATTAGAGATCATTTCTACCTGTAAACCAAATATAGAAAAACAATTTGTTTCAAGAAAAGGGAATAGGGATTACTATTCATATTTAGCATAATCGAGAGGCACATCTTCAACCCACTTTGTAAAGTAGTCTATATCAGTTAGATTAAACACTTGACCTATAGATTAAGGAGGATTAATAGGCCCTAAATTCTAACCCTCATTTTGAAAATGGAAATTCAGGTATTACTAGATGTAAAGGCAAAGAAGAAAATTTTTCTTTACCAACAACCTTTTGACATTCACCATAAGCATGTACAAACTTATATGGATCCTTAAGAGCAAAGAGCCAATAGTAACCAATCTTTAATATTTTATAAGAAATGGATTTACTTAACAAAGTGTCGACCAATATGCATATAAGAACCAACCGTCCTATGGAGTTTTTTAAGCATAATTTGGGTCATTATTTCAACAGTGCATCTCAACAATAACTAGAATAAGGTATCTGGAAGTTTCCAATCAATGCCTTCTTAGTCGATGACTTGCCAAGTTATCTGGATAATGTTCATGTTACATTTGATAAACAATATTTTGATACCAAGTATGATCTGCGACATTAATATTTTCACTTCCAATTAAAAATAAGGTTGATAATGCTTCCTCATTATTTTAATAAATATATCTTGGTTCATTATGGTAAGCCAGATGTAATGCTAAGACACATCGCTCTATTGTATTATTAGTGGTAATTGTGAAACCATGTTCTTCTTGTATTTTAGTAAGCCAGTGTGTGTATTTTCCTCACAGAAGACTCTGAGATAGTGTGAATTTAACAACTAGCAAATGGACTTTAACTCCAATATGCTTACGAAGGATAAAATGATGAAAATTTTCAACAACATTGACAAGTGCATGAGCATGCTTCTCAATTAAGGCATATTTTAATTCATCATCAAATAAATTTTGACTCAATCTAAAACTCATTAGATGCTACGCATTTTTGTCATCTTTCTAAATAAGGATTATAGCTTTGGTAGCACTAGTATAAATGATGAACTCCTTTGAAAAATATGGTTTTGCCAAGACAAGAGATGAAGCTATGAAGCTATGGCATTTTTTAGATCAATAAAGGCCTTATCAGTGTTTGAAGTACAAGAAAATACTTGATTTTTTCAACAAACTATGGATTGGTTTAATCATTTTAGCAAAATCAATACTAAATATTCTCACAAAATTGGTTTTCCCCATAAACAATCGAATTTCCTTTTTTGAAGAAGAAATTAGGAGATTTTGAATAGCTATTACTCTTTCTAGATCAATACAAAAGTCTAAAACTATAGGACCAAACAATTTTCCTGAAGTAACACCAGAAATAGATTTTGTAGGATTTAATGACATACCATATTTTCTGCAACACAAGAATACATTTCTAAGATGATTAAAATTATCTTTTATGATTCTAGAATATACAGTTAAATCATCAAGATAAATTTGAATCAAAATTTTGATAAGATCATCAAAATCTATTTGCATAGCTCTCTAGAAAGTGGCACCAATATTAATCAAGCCAAAAGGCATGCTTTTATATGCAAAGGTTCCCAACAAGTAGTAAAGGTAATTTTGTATTTATCATCACTCTTGATGTGTATTTGATTATAAAGTAAAGATCCATCAAGGAGTGACATCATCTACAATCCTACAACTTATTGGAGAATTGACTCCATATAGGGAAGTGGAAAATGGTCCTTCACACTAGCCTTATTAAGGGCACAAAACTCAACACATAATCGAATGCCCTCATTCTTCTTCCTAGTGGTAGCTTCAAGTGCAGGATTTATGTGTATGTGTCTTATAGGTTTAGAATATTCTTTGATAGAAATTGTGTGTTGTATAATATTCAGATCAAAACCATGCATATCATCATATGACCATGAAAATATGTCATGAAAATCATGAAATAAATCTACAAATATCTTATTCTCATCTTCAGAACATTGGCCTCTAGTCTTTAAAGTCTTTGGATGCCATTCAGTTCCAATGTTCAATGGGATAGCATCACCTATCTTTCTGTTAGAATCCTCTTTTCCTTTCTTTATGACTACTCACATCACTTGAGGAGAAGGAACCTTCCAACAACGTTATCTATTTTTGAAGTTTATTGTCTTCTAATAAAATATTTTGTCTTCATCTAAAGGTTCATTCTTGACAAAACCATAAATGCTTTCATCATATAGGAGGACTTGCCAAGCTTCCACTTTATCTGGTATATGTGTACAATGTAAAGAAATAGAAGTAAAATGAAGTATTTTGTGTAGTAGCTCTCACTCAAGATGAGCTGCAAAAATAAATAATTGATCAACCATAGATTTTAGCTCTCTTCACACATTGGTAATATTGAAGGATAACAAAATAGAAAAGCAATTGCAAAACCATCTGTGTATATATTTTTAGAAGCCTATTCAATGGAGTATAATCTTCTTTACCATGTTCACTACTAACTTATAATATTCAAACATAGTGAGGTGATAACATCCTAAGTTAAAAGCATCTTCGATACTCAAAATAAAAGCTTCAGATTCTACTACATTATTTGCACAAATAAATTCAATTCTATATGCAAAACTATGAATTCGACCAAAAGGAGAGTACAACACAATTATGACACATTTTCCTTCACTTGAACAAGCACCATTAGAAAAAATATGCCAAACATGATTATTGGGATCAATAGATGGCACTATAGAATTCTCATATTCTAAAAAGATAGAGGAAATCTAAATGTCTTCTTCAATGAAATTAACATGAGGTTGAGGAACACTTTCAATAAATGGGAAAGACATACCTCCTGCAGAACAATAATGTTCTTTCTTGCCTTAGGAAAGGAAAGATGAGACACATACATGGATATATATTCACTGATGAAGGCTTTATTATCCCTCCAAGTATAATTGAATAAGTACTTACATGCATATCAATTACTTGAATATTACACATTGTGTGTGTTTTAGGATTAGTGCATATAACCAAAGTTACATCTTTGATTTCACCAATGGTTATTGTCATTGATTTTTTTTACTTGAATAGTACACATTGTGTATGTTTTAGGATGAGTGCCTATGTTGCACGAGTTTCTGGAATGTGGGAACGGGTGTCTGAAACGACTAGAGGTTTCCCCAAAATTTATAGGAAACGACTAAATGGGAGTGGTAATATTATATAATAAAAAAAAATAAAAAAATGTTTTTTTTTAATTATATAATTTATATAATAATCAAAATATTTCAAATATTAAAATCAATTTAAAATTTTAATTCATTATATGAATATCAAATTCAGAAATGAAAATTTGAAAATGTAAATGATTCAAGAGACACTTTTGAATTTAAGAAACATAGTGAAAATCAAAGAACTCATAATATAAATTTTCATATTGCTAGCATGCCCAATGTAGTACATAGTAAAAAAAATGACAAATGCCCAAAGTGGCAAAGTAGTACATGGTCCAAAAATGCTCAAAGACCAAAACATGACATTAAAGACTAAAGTTGTAGATGATCATAAAGTGTAATCCTCAGCATCAAGATTATCCATATAACCTTGAGCCTCGCTAGGCACTCCAATTTCATCATCACCATCGTCAATATCATGATTACCTGCAATGTTACCCAAAGGAATGCCAACTAAACCTGCATCTGGTGAAGGATTATCCTCATCATCAACATCCCATCTTGCTGCAAGGCCCTCTAAATACTCAGGTAGCTTCCTTGAGCAAAGTCGAAGACTACTATGCATATAAACCAATTTCTCTACTCTCTTAAAGGTAAGCTTATTCCTCTTAACAATGTGAATGAAACTATAAGTAGACCAATTCCTTTCAGTTGTCAATGAACTAAAAACCTGAGATAGCAAGCATGAGGTAAGATTTTGAAGATCTTGGGCTCCCTCCCCCCACCTATACATCCTCCACTATCCAATGGGATTTCTTTGTGCATAAATGTTGATGTCCACCCTTGCATCTTGAGAGAATTTGGAAAAGTTTAAGGTAGCAAAATCAATAAATTGTTCCCGCATTATAGTTGCTTCGTTAGGTGTATACATTTTGCATATGGCATCAAGAAAGCCTTGCTAAGAGAGGTATCGAGTTTGATCCATCTCTTCCCTATTATCTTATGAATTTCATTAAAGAACTCCAAACAGGGGTTTATATCCTGAATGATGTGCCTTATCTTGCCTACCATGCTATCAATACATTCATAAACTTCTCCAAGAGTGGGGGAATTAGAATCTGCATACCTAATCAACTCCACAATTAGAGTTGTGAAAGAAACAACATATTTACAATCAAACCACCAATCATCATTGAGAATCTGCTCTCTTTTCTTCTTTGCCTGCATTGATTGGGATTCATACCATGCATTCCACTCTTTGGAAACAATTGTGGCTTGTAAGGAAGCATGCACCTCAACCATACATTGAAGAAGAATGAAGTATGTAGCATATCTTGTTTCTACATGTTTCAAAAACCTCTTCCTTGAATACATCCTATAGATTGCTAAAGAGGCATGGTGGTTGTAAATGTACATTTGTGCATTTCTTGCATCTAAAATGAGTTTTGCAATCCAAGATATTTTTCCAATGTCTTTGAGGACATTATTCAAGGCATGTACACAACAAGGAGTCCAAAAGATATGCCTATATCAACTTTGAACCATCAAACCCACTGCTTTGCAAATAAGGGCTACATATGTGATTACATGTACTACATTTGAAGGACCAAGCTCATCAATTGCTTATTTCAATACTTCAAACATGAAGGTAGCATCCTTTAGTTTCCCACTACAATCAAGTGCTCTTAAAAAATAGGGCCCAACTGGAGATGTAAAAATAATATTCAGCAATGGCCTTTATTGAATCTCTATCCAACCATCCATAATTATTGAACATCTTGAATAAATCCAAGATTCTTTAATGGAGCCCATAAGCCCTTGCATTCTTGTCACCCCCTTATCTAACAATGATGTCTTCATTTTGTTGTAATTTGGAGGTGCATATCCTGGTCCAACAGCTATTATTTTTTGCACCATTTCTTTGTAATGTGGAGAACGAGTAGCATTAAATGAAATTCCATTTTCCATAAAAAAAAAAAAGAAGCAATAGCATCATTAGCCTCATCCCTATGTACTACATTGTAGATTTTAGAAATTTGTTCCCGAGCAAAACTAGTGGGCCTCTTACTCCTCCCAGAAGTAGACCCCAACCCCCCCAGACTCAAATTGGTTTGATGCATTTTGATTAACTAAATCGTCCATATCATGGGAAAAAGATCTAGGTACTTTAAAATTACAATCATTGTCCAAGTTCATTACATTGGATCCTGGGGAAGCCATATGAAGCCTTGTCAACTCCATCTTTTTCAAAATAGTACATGTACAACCCTTTACACCATCATCAGATAGGGATAGATGCCACACCCTAGTGTAGCTTCCTTTAAACATATGGTTACACAATGTGCACATCCATTCTTCACAACCACCACTATTCTTTTTCTTGTTTTTAGTAATTTTTTTCACAAACTTTAACAAGGGTTTCTTGGGGTTTGTGCTTTGTTGGACTTGACCACTTGGAATTGGAGGAAGAGAAGAATGTTCATATCCACTTGTTGGTATTGAACTACCACCCTCCATGATTTCCATGATTAATACAAGAGACAAAAAAACACATTATAAACAAAATGTACAATGAGAAATCAAAAAATAACATGTACTTATATACAAAAATACAAATGTGGCTATCAAGTTCTGCCTATGAATCAAAATTTGAACCAACAATAAGGCTTAACAATGGATTTTTGAGCTTTTTGGATTGCGATAAGAATGAAAGAAATATTAATCATGGAGATATCTAGCCACATTAGATCAAATTTAACCCTGTTATCAAGACATAAGAACAAATCATTTTTGTAAGACTCAAGTTTTCTTGTTGCCCTTAAAACAAAACTTAAAATGAATCAACATAAAAATTATATACTAAACCTAGAGGACATATAGTATTTATTATGAGATATATAATAAATACATTATTTGGGATACATTATATATAGTATATTATATGAGATATAGTATATAACAAAATTTCATAATAATAAATATTAAATACTAATACCAAATGAGATACATTATCTCTAGATATATGCCCCCATTACAACATAATCGGTTTTTACAAAATTTTAATTTTACACTAATTATGTACAAGCATAACAAGCAAGTCAACCAACGAATCATGTTATTACAAGAAACTAATTTTACACTATGTATGGGAAAACAAAATCGATATTATTGCTACATCATAACAAAGGATACAAAGAAACAAAATCGTTGGTCATCTTTAGCTTAACAAAATGAATCAATTTACAAAATAAAAATAAGCATTAAATCTTAATTTTACACTAACCACTCATTTGTAAATTTATAAAAGCCTATAAAAACTCTTAATACATGTTAATCCATAAAAACATAAAAAAAAATATATCTCCATAGATAGCCAAATGAGATGTTGTTGGTTGGTCGTAATTATTGAATTCTACCATAAAATCTGATCTGCAATCTGCATTAAACAAGATTTTAAGTGGAAGACAATAATGGATTTTTAGGTGCAGCGAAGGAGGAATTCAATGGCAAGTGAGGATTGGCCCTTGATCATGCGCTGCTTGCTCCTTCTTTTAGTTTCATCCCCAAGTTCCCAGTCTCAAGTAGCTTGAAAGTCCACTCAAGAAAGTAAAACTCGTTGGAACGAGAAACCTTCCAATCGAAGTTCTTTCTACCCCCAACAATCTCAAGCAGTAGCATAAGAAGGAATTTTACAACATTGGCACAATCAATAGAAGACAAAACTCCCAGCAAACCGATATGTGAATCTTACAATCTAAAAAGATGCCCAACAAACCGATATGTGAATCTTACAATCTAAGACAGACGCCCAGCAAGCCTTACAATGCTACAATCTTTATGTGAATCTTACAATCTTTTGCAGTGAAAAGACAAATCTTACAATCTTTATGCAAATCTTAAATCTTACAATATTACAAACCGATATGTGTATCTTACAATCTTTGCAGTAAAAAGGTGCCCAACAAACTAATATGTGAATCCTACAATCTAAGACAAGGGAGGTGGTCAATTGTAGTAAAAGGGTGCCCAACAAAACACAAAACCACATGAGATGGTGGATAAAATACTAAAAACTAGTGGGATTGGTGCCTATTAAGCAAAAATAAGGTCCAAGTTTTTACGAATTTTCACTAATGGTATCTACTATGAGACATCTCCAATCAAAAAATATGAAATGTATTAAAAATGCAACAAATGCTTGAATTAGACAGAATGGAAGAACAACAACCAAGTAAAAAAGTACCACCCAAGAGGTACTTCTGTGAAACGCTCTATAGATACAGCAAAGTAACCATGGTAACCGACATGCCTATGGGGAAAAGTTGAAAACAAAATAGAACTGCACCATTACCTGAACCTCTAAAGGGCGAAACAATAGGTTGACTATTGTTGAAGGGTGTACTTGTCCTAAACTGTTCATTGTTAGCCACTGTTCACTCTCAACTGTGTGTTCATAATTGTCCCACTCTCAACAACAAACAACAAACTTGTGCTCATAATTGTCCCGCTCTCAACACTAGACCACAGACCTCAACGAAAAAGCAAACATGCGGTCACATCTATCCTGCTCTCAATAGCAAACAACAACCTCAACGATGGAGTGAAAGGAGGCCGAGGAACCAACATTTATGGAGGAACTGGAGTTTTTTGGCGCCAAAAACAAATTCCCACCAATTTCCGTCCAGTCAACTGTGGGAACACTGGGAACTCTACAAAATACGCTCCTGAGTTCCCCATTTGCGGCTTCAAAGCTCCAAAAATCGTCAAAAGCTCTTGTTGTCGTTCCCTCTTAAGATGGAGCCTTCCCCTGCAGCTCCAAAGCTCCCGGGAGCGTGGGAACCACGGGAACAAGTTTCCCACCTCTCAAGAGTGATTTCCATGTAACATAGATGAGTGCATATAGCCAGACTTACATCTTTGATTCCACCAATGGTTATTGTTGTTGATTTTTTTTTAAAGAAATGGCTAGAAGATTATATTAATAAAAGAAGGGGTCAAGCCCAAATCATTACATATTCTAAGAGCTAGAAAATCGGAAATATTTTAAGATTTGGGTTAGAACACACAGGAACAACCCATAACCTTTAATGATATCTACATTATACATGACAATTGATTCTATTCCATCTATAAATTTTCCAAAAAAACTCCTAAAATCTAGATGCATTTTCAACACATTCATATTTTAAGTTTTTCCTGAGTTGTTGTTTCACCTTTCCTAGAAAATCCTTCGACTTTCTTTTAACTTGGGTCCAAATCCTTTTTTTTTGTTGAATCTACATTGCCATCCATGTTTACGGAAACTCAGTTTTTGAAGTCCGCCTTACGATCCTGAGTAGGAAGAAACACTTTTGCCTGATATGCCCACAATATTGTGCAGACCTCGCTGCATCTGCTACTTCTTTCCCTTTATCCAAATTAATAGGGTTACATGCTGGATTCTACCTATTATGAAAGACTTCTACTAAGACAAGCGAATCATTTTTTTCTTTGCATCGACCAAGTCCGATGTAGAATTGTTAACCTTCACAGGTATTTCAGATGGGACGGATTGAGCCTAAGACTTTCCATTGCGAGATGAATACGGAGGAACTCCGAGGAGATTGAATAACTATAGAAGGTTACACTTGCCCAACATTTTGGGTTACAAGAAGAAGACTTTAACTTTGATTTTCTTACATTTGGGTAGTTTTTGAGGGAATGTCATATCTCATATTAGGCTCTATAATGGAAGGAGACATTTTCATAGTTCAAGGATTTGACCCATGAGAAATCGAGGATCTATAATGGAAAGAGACATTACATTTTCATAGTTCAAGGATTGGACCCATGAGAAATCGGGACTAGTAAGCTTAATCTCAACGGGGAATTCATTATTGAAGTTTATATCCACACATGGGCTAGCATACATGGGCTTTAAATAGAGTCTAGTGTATTCATTATGACAGTAAAACATGCATAAGGAATTATTGATTGTGGTTAAATACGTAAGGTTCCATAAATGCAACGGGAGATTGGGGAGCTTTACCCAGGCATCCGCAGTTGTGATAGCGGGTCAAAGGAGGGGGACCAGGGATGCATAGAGACATTAGTGTAGCCCTAAAACCAAGGACCAGTAGTGAGAATCCGCTCCCTGTATCTAGCTTTGTTAAAGACAATGATGAAAAGCCGTGGCCATGCGCAATTATGATAGTGGGTCGAAGGAGGGGAACCGGGGCTGCATATAGACGTCAGCGTAACTTGAAAACCAAGGACCAGTAGTGAGAATTTGCTCCCTATATCTATTTTTGTTAAAGACAACGATGAAAAGCCTTGGCCAGGAGGTAGATGTTTCAATTTGGGTAACAAAGATGTGATCTGTTAATGGGCATTAGATGAGAAGGGTTGTACATGTCCATTGAGCGAGATTGTATATATCTATTGTTGGATAATTGATTTACAAAAATCCAATAGTGGTCATAGGATAACTGACTTGCCAAAATCCAATCATGAGTATATACAACCGAGTTCATTTAATACCCATTGACAAACTACTTATTTTTAGCTATTGAAATGAGAGTTTCTAATACCCATTGATCCAGAAGTGGAATTCCACAAGCTTTGAACACAGCCCAATGAACCTACAAATCAAATTGGCTTCAGAGAAAAACTCAGCTTCACTGAGGGTCTCTTCTCCCAAGGGAATATCCATCGTAGGAGCTTTGTTGACAAGAATCATTTTAATAGCAGAAGAAAGATAGTTATCAGACACTTTGACAGTATTGCGGAAAGATTTCGGAGGAGACTGGCGGGAACCCAATGTGGGGGCGCCACTAAATCACTAACCTTAGAAGATGTTGTCAAAGGAGGAGATACCAATGAGGCAGAGAGGCTCTCCCATCACTAGCAGAAGCAAAACCCATTGAGAGAGAATCAGTCACAGTGAGAGGAATTGCACCAGAGACCATGCGATTTGATCCAGGCACTAAAGACACGAAGCAAACGAATGACTGGGCGATTTTCTTCCCATTTTGAACTAATCCACCAATAGACGAGAGGTAAATGAATCCATTGTTGTGGATTGTTTTTTTTTATCAAGTAAGTGTAAAACCTTCCATTAATGTGAACAAAATACATATAGTACAACCCGGCTCTGTGATACTTCAACAGAAACCAGGGAATGGAAAAATCCATAACTAAATTTCCAACAAGACTACAAAGAAAATGAGGACAAGGCGATCCACCCTATGGAGAGTGCCCAGTATCTAAGCAAAACCCAAAGAGTTCGCCCTAAAGGACCATCGGATTAAAAAACTTGATTATCAACCCTTGAGGACGGGCCCACTAAAGCAAAGACCCAAAACTATGCCATAATGCAATATCCTTAATTTTCGATTAACATTCAATCTCAAAGATTGTGCGATCCCACCCTTGAAGATCCAACGTTCCTGATTGATTTCGGGCCTAAACCTCGCCCGTACTTTAACCTTTCTAGCGGACCCGAAAAGAAAATAAGCCGCCGCACTAAACTATTTCGGGTCCAACTCACAAATTAACCGTCGATCAATTTCTCCACCCGAAATCCATAGGATGGGGGATTATCAATGTGGTCCCTCCAACAAGCCCACTTTTTAACCTGTCTTATGGACCTGAAAATATTATAAGCCACCACATACTAATTTTTCGGGTCCGATTTGGGAATTCTTTCTCGTGCATCTTTGCACCCGAAATCCAAGGGATGAAGGATTTCTGACAAGATCTCGTTAATCGTGCACACATTTTACCGTTTCTTACGAGCCCGAAAATTAAATAGGCCACTGCTTTATAATAGTTCGGGTCCACTTGGGAGATTAACCTTCGTGCATTTTTGCGCCCAAAATGCATAGGATGAAGGATTTCAAAGGAATCTCCAGTTAGCCGCCTTCCAACCTGCCCGCATTTTATCACTTTCTTCCGCCAAGTGATTGATCCACTACCTGTTATTTTCATTGGTCTTCTCCCTGTTCAGTTCTCATTTTTTGAAAGTGTTCCCTGTCTTTGATGCCCTGCCTGTGGCAGTCCTCACGTAATTTCCCTAAAGGCATCCTCATCCAAACATATCTTCTATTGTTTTCAGAACATAGTACTCCTTCATTCGCCAGCGGATCCGCTAACGTGTTAGTTGTTCTAGGAACGTGAACAAACTTGAGTGTTCTTAGGGCTCTTAGGTGGGATTGAATGTGTTGATAGACTTGCAATAACCGCCAGTGTTTTGACACTTTTTCTGGTGCGGTACCATTGCATATCTTCTTAACCGAGTTAATTATCAGTTCAGAGTCTGCTTCTACAATGGCATTGTGTAAGTCTGACTCAATCAACATTCTAGGCATTGCTCTAAGGCCATGAGTTCCGCCATATTGTTAGTGGCATTCCCAAAATGACTGTGAAAGATAATTTGTATGTATCCCTTCTCATCTCTTATGACTCCGCCATAACCAGCTACTCTCGGGTTTCCTTTAGAGGCTCCATCTATATTGAATTTCAGAAAACCATGTGGAGGCAATTGGCAGAAGTCCTTGCCCACTGTTATATAGTTTGTATTCTTGCTTGTGCCCTGGGGGATCATCACCTGGAGACCCAATTGCACAAGTATATGTGCATCCTTGATTTGAGGAGGGTTTTCGGGGGGTTTCTTAAGACAGGTGCTTACAATTTCTTTGAGCCGTCTTTTAATCTGATCTATGATGCTCTGTGTTGAACCAATTCTGTCCTTGAAAATCCTATTATTGCGTTCTTTCCAGACATCCCAGATCAAGAAACTAGGGATTAGAGTCCATGCTTTGTTGACAATTTCATTCTCTGAGAAATCTTTCCACCAATTCTTTAAAGTGTTAGTAATGTTGGATTCGTCCCAGTGAGTTTGCCTGAAGATTGAGGCTACCCAATTCCACAGGGTAGAGGTGAATGAGCAGATGTTGAGTAGATGATCCATCGTTTCTTCTTGTAGACCACACAACTGGCATCTAGATGGACTAACTAGACCTCTTTTCCGAAGATTCTCCGAAGTTAGAATTTTTTTATGATGCACCAACCACGTGAATAGTTTAATTTTCATCCAGTGAGAGTTTTGCCATAGGTCCTTCCATATTTTGTCAGGGTTTGGAAAGTTAAGCCCAATGGCAATTCTTTTGGCTTCTTTGAGGTTGAAGTTGTCTTCATTGTTTCTTCCCCATCTTAGTTGGTCAGACAATGTAGATGTTAATATCTTTCTCTGCTCCAAGATGACTACAAGAGTTTCTGCTTGGGCTTTCAAAGGGTTTTCTTCACTGTATCCCAGGTTCTTCCATGTTCTCCATTTATCCTTATATCTTGTTTGATCCCAGAAATCCCTTACCTTGAGTAACCCTTTATTATCTGTATCATCCTTAAGATTGGCTAATTCTTCTCTACACAGGTTAGATTCCTGTTGTCAGTTATCCTCCCAAAACCATGTTAGGTTTCCATCTCTGATCTCCCAGAAATTGTGCTTCTGAACTATGGCTCTATTCTTTGAGGCACGGTTCCAAATGTGGGAGCCTTTAATGTGCTTAGACATTCGAATATGATCCCTTTCCTGCCAATTGTTTGCATACTTCTGTTTCCAGAGCTTGGCCCATGGGGTTGTCGACTCCTTTAGCCATCTCCACCAAAGTTTTACCCCTAAGACTTTGCTAAGGGTTTCAGGGTCATGAAGTCCCAGACCCCCATGGTTCTTAGGTTTACATAGCTTTTCCCAAGCTACCAAAACCCATTTCTTTTTCTCTTCCCTTTGCCCCAAAGAAAATCTCTCTGAATATTTCTGATTAGTTGCAAAACTCCTTTCGGAGCAAGAAGAGCTGAGAACATGAAGGTAGGAATAGTTTGTAAGACAACCTTTGTAATCACTAATCGTCCAGCTAAATTCAAAGACCTGCTTGTCCATTTCCTGATTTTATCCTATAGTCTGTTAGTCACTGGCTCCCAAACTTCCTTGTTTAGAGGTTTATCAGTGAAAGGTATTCCCAGATATTTGGAGGGTAGTTGATCTCTTTGAAAGCCGAGAATTCTGGAGAGGTTTCTTTGAACAACAATGTCAGTATTAAAAAGGAAATTTTTTGGTTTGGTGAGGCTTACCTCTGTACCAACGTCCATAGCAAATTCATTCAGGATTTGTTTGAACGCTTTAGCTTTCTTGACCGTGGGTGTACTCTGCAGCATATTGTCATCCACAAATTGTTGATGAGTCCAGATGTCCCCATTTGGGGTGAGTTTGAGACCCTGGATTCGTCCTTGTATGTTGGCAGATTTAATGGCTTTGCCTAATCCTTCCATCATAAGAATAAAGAGGAAGGGGGAGAGTGGATCTCCCTATCGAAGGCCTCTCGAAGGCCTAAAGGTTCTAGATGGAGAACCATTAAGCAGGATTTAGAAATTAGTTGTGGTAACTAGGGCCATTATCCATCTTATCCAGTTGTGGTCGAAGCCATATGCTATTGGTACTTCCCTTATGTACGAACAGTTAAGCTTGTCATAAGCTTTCGCTAGGTCAAGCTGTATGATCATCCCCGCTTGCTTATTGCTCTTCAGAGAATGAACCACCTTGTGAGCTTCAATTATTTTGTTTAGAATATGCCTTCCTTCCACATAACTAGTTTGCTCCTCAGACACAAGCGTTGGAAGTAGGGGCTTGAGTCTGTTTTCAACTACTTTGGACATAATTTTGCACACCACATTGCATAAAGCTATGGGTCTAAATTTTTCTGGTGTCATAGCTTTTTCCTCCTTTGGAATCAACACTATGAAAGAAGTATTAAGCGCCCTCAAAACGGTTTTGGAACTTCTAGAGTCCTCCACAGCTTCAAGGATATCTTGTTTGGTTATTTCCCAGAATGCTTTAAAGAAGTCAACATTGAACCCATCTGGTCCTGGAGCTTTCCCATTTTACATTTCTTTAATAACTTCATAAACTTCCTCTTCAGTCACTGCCCTATTAAGATTGAAATTATCTTCCCTGGTTACAAGCTTTGGAATATACTTTGTGAATTTGTTGATAAATTGTGATCTGTTAACGATCGGCTCCTCTACAATGCTCTGGAAATGTTGTACCAGAGCACACTCCATTTCTTTGTTGGTGCTGAGCTCGTTCCCTTGAGTGTCTCTGAGCTTTGAAATCCTGTTATGTGCCCTGTGATCCAAGTTTGACTTGTGAAAAAACTTGGTGTTTCGGTCCCCTTCTTTAAGCCATTGCACTCTCGACTTTTGCCTCCAGAAGATCTCCTCTTGCTTGCATCTGTCATCCCATTCTTGTTGTAGACTGTCAGCGTGCTTTTTTCTTTCCTCTGTAAAGCCATCTGTGATAAGGATCTGATCAATTCCTTGTAGTTTCCGTTCAACCTCTCTTTTAGCTTTGAAAATGTTGCCAAACTCCTTTTTGTTCCATTCTTTAAGCCTAAGTTTGATGTGTTTCAGTCTCTGTTGTAGGAGAACATCTTAGTGCCTTGAACGTACAGATCTTCCATCCACCAATTACCAATATTACTAATCAAATCAGGGTGAGTGAGCCAGAGATTTTCAATCCTGAAAGGTTTATTCCTCAGAGTACCTATAAACGAAGCTTCAAGTTGGATAGGCCAGTGATCTGAGCCTCCAAAAGGAAGGATTGATGCAATTAAGTCAAGGCCAGTGAGAAAGAGGCCCTCTGAGATTATAAATCTATCTAGTTTAGAGGCAACTTGAGAAGCCCCTCCCCTCTTATTGTTCCATGTGAAAGTACCATTTATTGTCTCTGTATCCACTAGCCTTGTGTCCATTAGGAAGTTCTGGAAGGCAATGGAGTCTTTACCTAGTTTTCTGGTCCCACCTTTTTTTTCTGTAAGAGATTTGATCATATTAAAATCCCCTCCCAGAATCCAAGGCATAGTAGGATGTCTCCCTCGCAACTCCTCCAGTGAGGTGAGAAGCTTGAGTTTGTCTTCTAGTTTTTGAGGACCATTAACATTTGTAATCATATATATTTCTATATCACCCAAAGGTTAGTTCACCATTGAAAGGTAGTTCCTCGATGCCTCAACATCTAGGATTCCAAAGAGTGAGAATTCCGCCTGTTGTGTTGTCTGCTTTAACTTCTAGATACTCATACTTAATGAGCCATTTACTATGAATCTCTCTGATTTTATCTATTGAACATTTTGTCTCCTGGATAAACACCATGTCTGGTTTTTCTTCTTTTATTCTATTGCTAAGATTTCTTTGTTTCCTTTTGCTTCCTAGATCCCTAATGTTCCAAGTTGTGAGCTTCATTATGAAAGATTTGTAAATGAGTAACTAGTAAGATCTTTCATCTTACCTGAGTTAATCATGAGTGTCCCACACTCTGTCAGCAACTCATTCTGTCTTTTCCTTCCTATTTTCCTGCTTGGGTTCTTGAAAGTGTGTCTTGATGTTGCCTCCATCGTTTTAACCCCTCTGTTTTCCTAGTTGTCATGGTTTCTTTTGGTTCCAGAACCTTTTGCTTGAGATCTCCAGAGGAATAGTTGTTGTACTCTATCCCACACTCTGTCAGCAACTCATTCTGTCTTTTCCTTCCTATTTTCCTGCTTGGGTTCTTGAAAGTGTGTCTTGATGTTGCCTCCATCGTTTTAACCCCTCTGTTTTCCTAGTTGTCATGGTTTCTTTTGGTTCCAGAACCTTTTGCTTGAGATCTCCAGAGGAATAGTTGTTGTACTCTATCAAACTCCTCTTGTGGTAGAGACTCAACCCCTTTGGTGGTTCCCTACTCCAAGAACTTTTCTAGATCGAGGTTCTCCCTCTCAAGAATCTCCTATAGTTCATGGTCCTCTGTTCCCACTTCACTTGGGGTCATCTCATGGTCCCTGCCAAGTTCCATGGTGTTTAGCATATTTTCCTTTAGTTTGCTATTCTCCGGTACATCCTCCATGCTGGTATCTTTTTCCTTCTCTGTAGGATTATCCTCTGATGCTTGGTTCATCGCATTGTTCTCGTCTTCTTCTTCTAAAATCTTGAAATTGTTATGACTTGGGTGTCTATCCTCACTAGTTTTCCTTTGGTACTTTTTTCCTTCTTTCCCTTTGCCTCCCATCTTGGTAAATCCTTCAGGGTCTTTGCCTTTGTTGGTTTTCATATTTTCCTCCAATTTGTTTAAAGAGAAATCTCTGATGAGGTGCCCATGCTCATGACATTGCAGCATCTGAATGGGACATGTTCATAGTCCACCACCTACACCCATTCTTCATCATACACTTCTAGAATGATTTCATTCGGAAGTGCTCCTGATAGGTCCAGTTCTACACATATGCATGCAAAGGTGGTAAATTTTCCTCACAGAGTTGCCTCTGAAATTTTTAAAAAATGACCTAATTTATTGCCTATGGCCTTTAAGGATTCTGGCAGCCAGTAATCTAAAGGTAGGGAGTAGAGTCGTATCCATTGTGAATGTTTCTCGTTCCGGGACAAAATTCATCACCCATGGTTGCATGTAGAGGCCAACCGCCATATAGAAGTATGGTCCTCCTTCGAACACTCTGTCTTTTTCCTCTAGGTTTGTGAATACCACTGTGAAGAAACCCTTGGACCCAAGGTGGAGGGTTATTTCCCCCTTAGGTTTCCATTGGTTTCTTATCCACACCTGTAACGCCTTCTCCGTTGGCCATATCCCCATAAACTTACATATAACTACATATGTCGCCATATGATCCATGTGCTCCTGTAACCCCAGATTATTTAAAACAACCTGGGGTTTAATGGCTGACCTGTGTTTGCAGAGTCCTGTCACACTCTTGTTCTTAGCTTTCTGACTGTTGCTTTATGTTCTCTTCTCTCCTCTAACCTCCTCATTATTCTTTTCCTGCTCATGAGAACTGTTGTTTTCCGGTTTTTCCATGCTGATCCTCTTCGTTCCTGCATCCATTGGCTTTTTGAAGTGATTCGAGCCTACTTCCTTGTTTCTGTTTGCCAATACGTGGCTATAGGAGGGAGTAGAACTCCCCCCTCTTCGCCCTTCCATGGTAACCAACAATCCCCTATTGTTACAAACCCTCATTCTTTGCTTCCCCCGCAACGCTCAGATCATTCAAAAAAAAGGGTTGACCCATTGCATTGTAAAATAACCTCCCATTGTTGTGAATTGTGACAATCCAATATACTTTTTATATTTTTATTAGTGCAATATAATCCTATATTTATTGTCGAGGAGTTCAACCAAAAGATATAGGAATAGAACTATTTTTTTTGAAGCCTCCCTTGTTTTCATTATGATAAGAATTACTTCTAGTATCAACTGACATGGCATCATCCTTGTGTTCTCAATCTAACGTAGCTCTGTTTGAATCAAGTATTTTTCCGAAAAGTTCTCTCTAGCATTCTTCGAAGCTCACAAGTGCTTTCTTCATTATTTTCTTTACATAAAAGGTACGAAGCTTAGCAAAGTATAGCCTTGGATGGAAAATTTGGGAATGATTTCAAAGCATGTCTTGTGTAGAGCATTTTTTCAAAACTCACAAGTGGTTTCTTCATGATTTGCTTCACAAAAAATGCATCGTCCTCAGGAAATTATATCCTTGGGATGGAAAGTTTGAGGATGATTGTGAAGTTTGTCTTGTGTGGAGCATTTTTTGAAAGTCACAAGTGCTTTCCTCGCGATTTGATCCACCAAAAATGTAGCAAGCTTAAGAAAGTATATCCTTGGGATGGAAAGTTTGAGAATGATTATGAAGCATGGCTTGTGTAGAGCTTTCTGAGGTTGATTGAGTGGCTAGATTTTTCTTGAGAGAGGTCATTCTATTATTAATATCCTAAACCAGTTGTAAGAAAATTGTCAAAATAGCTCATTTATTTGAATCATTAAGAGGAAGATCTATCCTTAAGGTTTGTTCCTCGTATTTAAGAAAACTTTATAGGGTTGATCCTAAATTATTTGCACTTTTCTCTTCTAATCTATGATGATAAGGAGGAGGAAAAGTATTATAATAGTGTACGATAGTAGCTTCATTTTGACATCTAATGACATATGGTATTTTATTAAACAAAATAGTAAAACATAAGTTAAAATCCTTAATAGTATCACCTTTATTGTAAGAAAATTTGTTATAAATTTTTAGTAAATTATTGGACTTTGAGGTTGTCCATAAGTTGATTTGAACCAATATCTAAGTTCAACCCAAGTAGAAGAGGATTTAGAAGGAAACTCGAAGAATTCAATATCTACCTTTCCTTCCAAAGAATTTACAAACAATCTCATAAAAGTATCATTATCATTAGCACCAACATTATGATAAGCATTAGAAAAAACCAAACACACATCAACAAAATTAGTTCCATTGCTTGAAAATTTAAGTTGTCTTTAAATTTTTAACAAGGATTAGTTGTTGGATTTAGATTCAAAGGTGAAGGTACATGCCATGAGGTGGTGTTAACATCTTTTTCAAATTGAAACAACCCATATTTTTGGATTGCATTCATTGGATTAGTTGTTGACTTATCTAGATTTAAATGGTTGTAAACACTCTCAATCAATTGAGAAGTTGAGGCTTGTGAGGAATTCATTTGACCTATACCTGAAATAGAAGTCATGTTGTTATTTCTAGGTGAAAAGGTTCAGGATAAACTTGTAGTTTCTATTTCAAATCAAACTGTGATTATCTAAGCTTTCTATGAAGGCCTTCTAAAATTATTTTTTGTCTTCCAATTTTTCCTAAATGTAGGAATCTTCCTAATTATATTATTATTATTATTATTATTACTCATACACATGATTGTCATAAAAAAAAAATATTAACAAAATAAGTTACATTCCCAAAGTCACTAAACCATAAAAATAATGACACCAATCAATTTTCTTTTAAGTTAATTCATCTAATGAATGATGACAACCAACATAATGGATTACATATAAATAAATCAATGTACATATACCAACAACCAAGGATTTTGCAATGATACAACATTTATTTAATCTCTAAATCCAATAACTTATTACAACCAATAAATAATACATGTAGGAGATTTTTTGCTAATAAAGATTGATATTGTGCACCAAGGGGATGGAGCTTGAACTCAGATCTGTTGATTCCTTGCACTCTCTTGATGTAGTCCTCGCACACATCTGGAAATTATGCAGCCCGATCGCACGTTGTAGACTTGTCGATTGACCTCCCACCCTATTCATTGGGTACTCTTCTTCCCTGTGGACCCTCGAATTGTGATGGGGTTGTATGGAATAAGAAAAACACTAACAAGTGGAGAAGAGCACTCCAGCTGAAGAGTTTCCCACTCAAAGAGCCTCCACTTCCACCAAACTCACCATAGAACTCAATAGTCACACAAAGCACACAATAGCATTAGGATGGTCATGCAACGATAGGGCAAAAGAGAGTCCCTTTCTCATAACTCGCTCCTTTTCTAGAAGGTTTTAGTTATGAAACTTATCACTTCATGTAAAATAATTGTTTTCATTAATCCAATAATTTGATATTCATCTATCCATGTGTCATCCTCTCACCAGACTTCTAAAATTATTTATTTAATTTCTTATTAAAAATGTTATTTTACCTCACCCACACATGTTTCCCTATTTTGTGTTTATTAACTTAAGTCAACAAGTAGGTCTCATATTTTGTGACACATCTACTCCCTAATTTTTCTCAAGTTGAAATCTTAGTTGGAGATTTGTGTGTTATGCTCTTGCCACATGGAGGTTCTCTCCTAAAAGTCAATTTCTCTAATTTTAAATTAGTATTATTTTAACTTCATGCAAATCCCTCTTTTCTTAATGAGAGTAAATTGTCCTTGGACTAATGTTCCTAATTTAATTATATATCCCCTTTTTCCCTTTTGTTATTAAAACAGTTAATATACTTACGAGTTCTTTAAATGTACCTTATCTATATACTTAAGGTTTTCTAAGAGTGAGGATGGTAGGGTTACTTATTTAGTTCAATTTTTATAATTATACCTATTCTCCCTTTTCCCAAAGTTTGCTTCTAATTTAATTTTCACAAAACCTCTTGCTTTATTTTATGAGTACTAGTGTTTATCATTGCATGAGCATGAACTATTATGTACCTTCAATTTTTCTTAATGCCAAGGGTGCCAAGTTGGTCGTTCCTTTTAAGAATTTCCTTTCAAATTTCCAAGGGTTCCACCTCGCTTTCCCTTAGAGCATTCATGACTAAGAGGAGAAAATTAGGCACAATGACACATACCATTATCATCCCATGTGCACCCTCTCTGGTGAGACTAATGGTGATGGGGATCCAAGAATCTTCCTTGATGCACATCCCCCAGCAAATTCTTGTGGGTGACCTAATTTGAAGTCTTCCCTCATGACATTGTGAGCTTTGAAGCAAAGGTATCCCAATACCTTCCATCCCAAGTCATGATGGGAGTGCTAGCAGGTGGAATCAGGGACGTTATCCCACCCCTCCCATGAAGTTCCATTTATCCTATATAGACCAATCACCCATGTTTGAGTCATTTTTCCAAGCAACTAATTGTACCTACAACCATTATCATGCCATTAGTAAGCATAGCATAATATCAATTAAAATTTTAAATTCTAGTGTCAATAGTATGCAATCGATCAAACCATACTTTGTTGACTCATCAGATTGCATGTTCATCCGGGTGGTCTCCTACCATGCTCAATAATCATAAGTAATATTTGCTCATAATGTTAGTCATTGATATAATTTCACACACTAAATTTTCATTATGACATAATCGCTAACTGTGAGCAAGAAACTAGTCTTCAAAATACATAAACAAGACAACATATAATGAATTCATCAACATGAATACACAGAGTCATCATATAGGCCCATCATAGTGATATTCACAACCAAAATAACATCAAACTAGTATATCACAATTATCATCACATCCACTAATAATAAAGTAGAATAACTGGATCCTTGACCTGAGGTCCTCAAAGAATAATATATGTGCGATAAGGTTATATCAAGGTTAAATTAATATCAAAGTCCATCAACCAAAGTGGGGCACTACATAAAGGATCAAATTAAGGGGATTTATTTCTAATTCTACGTATAGATTGAAGAAAAGTGGACATAAGATATCTAAAATTTGTTGAGGATAGTTTCAAATTTGCCTCTCATTAATATCTCTTTGCTCTTGAATTTTTATTTCACCAACAATAACATTCCAAGTGCATTAAAGTTGTTCACTAGAAGCGGTGATTTCTAGGATATAAGAAGACAAGTGGGACATGATATTGGTCTGATCTGGAAATTGAATTCAAACTTATGGTTGACAAGCCATTGGCAAGGTCATGAGAGGAACAAGAGATTCAAGAAAAGAACAAAGAACTAAGAACTAAAAAACCATCCTCATTATGGTTGCCAAATTAATGTTGAGACAGGAACTTTATTATTTCACATAAAACGCTATAGACCTCACAAGGCTAAACAAGGTAAGAAGGATTATTACCCTTAAAGCCTAAAAAGGTATTCAAGGTTAAAATGAATAAAATTTAAGGTAGATGAAATCTTATGTATAACTTATAAGTTTTAATTTTTTTATGTTTGTATATGAAAAATAAAAAGTAAATAAGGGAAATGATTGTTGTACCACAATTTAAATGTATAGAAGCATGTATAGAAAAGTTTGTAAATTTTAAATTTAATAACAACAACAACAGTGAGTGAAATATAAAAGTAAAAAATCTAAAAAAGATCATTTAACCGAAATAAATTAAGAATTGGCCATGAGGAAGATGCAATGATCCTTTATTAAATGACCATAAAATAGATTTGGACTAGTCGCCCTTTACAAGTTCCCATAAGAACTTGGACCAAAGAAGTCTTCAAAAGCCTCAAATGCTAATAGACTCATGCAAAGGCAACCAAGTGCCATAGAAAGAAAAAGAAATCATAAAATTTGACTTGGACCACCTTAAGTAATGTGAAGCATACAATTTATATTTTGCAAAAGGGATCACTTATTAGAAATGAACAAATTCAAAAATTTTGAAGAGTGTAAACAAATGTAGAAAACAAATAACCTTAAGGAGGAGACCACAACTTAGTATCACTTCGCCCTTCTTTTTCACTTTTATAGAAAAACTCTTCTATCAACAAGTAGTTTAACTCACATAATACATAGAATAGTGATGAATAATCACTAACAAAGGGTCTCAAACCTTTACCATACCTCTGTATTCAATAAATCTTCTTTTCATTGATGTCTTCATCTTCTTTTATATCACTTCCCAACAGTTAATTAGTTTAATTATCTTATTTTAATTTATGATCTTTCGAGAAATAAAAGGATAAGAAGGATTAATAAGTTGAGTAATAAGAGGTTGTAACTTTTACTTAAGGTATGTAGGGTCCAAGTTGGGTTTGTGTTATTTTCTTTGCATGACTTATTTGCACCACATGCATAGGGGGTTAAAAGGGGGTTTCTGCATCCATTTTTGGTGGTTTTCACTTTTAATGGTTTTTGGTTGCGTATTAGTTTTGCCCATGGTTTTATAGATCCACTAAAAGGAACTATGGTTGTATATTTGTCCAGGGTTAATGGATTGGGGGTTTATGAATGTTGCAACATACACATATTGTATTATAGCATTGTAAAGATAATGTATTGAAAAAATCTTGCTAGTTTTCCCAATTTTTGGTTTCTAGGATAGAACCTTTGTGTTAATGTGTGTGTTTTCCATTGAATCTTTTATGTTTGATTGAGAATATGCTTGTAGGAACTATCTATGCAAGGTTAAAACCTACAAGTCCCGCTACACTCAATTAGAAACAATAAATTTTATATCACGGAAATTCCTCCTTGTACCTCCCAACTTATCATTTCAAACATTATATAATAAATCCATATGTCTAACAAAAATATCATGAAAAACTCATCCATATACATCATATAATACTTATTCATCCATGTGTCTCAAAGCTTCATGAAGCATGATATTCAAATTTTCAAAATAGATACCATAAAGTTCCATATGAGACAGAATTTGAAAACCAATATCTAGTCTGAGTCAACAACATACTATTATGAAAATAGAATAAAATTCCCCTTAAAGCAATTTAAGATGCATATCTAGAAAATGAATTCCTATTTTTTCTTTTGGCCTTGTCTTTTGAGTGCATGATTTTCCATGGGATGAGGTAGACTGAGATGATTCAGTACTAGGCATCTCAAAGGATATTTTCCTTTCATATCATCAAGAGAAAAATATGGAGGATGGGGCTTGATTTCAAATGGTGAGTTGTTAACAAAAGAATAAATTTTAGGAGCAATGGGAGCTTAACAGGTAATAGAGGATTTTTTGGGTGTCGGGGTCAATTCATAATTTTTTATGCATGTCCAACATGGTGTTCTTCACATCCATCATTCTCGTGCATTGGATGAGGTACTTCAGGGACATCAGTAATACTAAGTTGAGGTTGGAAAGGAGCATTTGCAGGTGCCAAAGGTTGGGATAAGGCTTGATGTCCTCCTAGAAAGATGTTCCTAGTTTGCATCAGCTGATTGAATTCATTTGAATTGGCATCAAAATGTACTAAACTTTTGATTATCTTATTTCTCCCCTCTTTCCAAATGACATTTGGCCTCCTTCATCATCCCCTTCTTCTTTCCCTAAATTCTATGCTAAAAAACATAAACTAAAATCATATGTTGAAGTGATTCTTTATTTTGCAAATATACAACAATTATTAACTATATGTAAAAAGAAAAATAGAGTTTTCAATAAATATTCATTGAATATACTTTGACCATAACTTATTTTATGAGAAAAGGAAAGACTTAAAGTAGTGAAGGGTTGTTGAATGATAGGTATTAGTTAGTCATGGATTTGAGTGATGAGTTCCTTTTTTATAATCCAACTTGTAGCAAGGCTTAAATTTTAATTTTGTTTGTAATGAGAATTATTATAACTTTGGGTGATGCCTAGATTAGGAACAAATATTTTATCTCTATTATTTATCAAAAGACCAACATATAACTACAACATGCATGATGTATAGAAAAGCATTTCATGGTAAAGGATAAGTTTGGCTATATATCCAAATTTGAGAATAGAGGCACAAACTCCAAATTTGGCTCAGAAACTTGTGTGATTAACCATTGGGTTGAGTATTTACAATATCTTGGAGAATGAAAGGTTATATAGCAACACCTAAAATGATACTAATTTTTTTCATATCAATTACATTTTAACACAATTTCTTTCAAACACCCATTAGTAAACACAAATTATATTTGTATTTCTTCTTCAAATGAAATAGGTTTCGTGATACCCTTATTAAACAGATGGGTAAAAAGAAACTCATGGTTAAACATAGATTAGATGAAATTTCTATGGGTAACAGGTATATAAGCTTAAGCACTGAAATGAGTATGAGAAAAGTTTAAAACTTTGTAAGCCTCAAAGTAATGTTGTAACAACAATATATTTTCAAACTCGAATAAAGCATGTAGCTGAGTTGAATATAAATGAAGAATGAATAATGGGGTAAGTTGGAGGAAAAATGAACTCAATCTAACCTATAGCAATCCATTTATATAATGGCTACAAGAAATAAATTCCTCATCTACACCAATGACATGCGACATACCATTTTCACTGAAGCTTGAAATTATTTCCAACTCTATGCTACAATGACTATATTTATCCACCAAAGATTCAATTATTGATTTTCAAAATTAGTGCCAAGTTTACAAGTTTAAAGAGGGTTTTATTTCAATTTACAACCCACTCAAGCATACAAGAAAATATTTCAACCCTAAAGATTTTCAAAATAACTCAATAAATTAACCTACCATCATTTAATATATCATCATATTACCTTAATTCCAAAACTAACCACTTATATAACACACTAGAATCACAACCCATATCAATATAATCAATCATCATACACAGCAACAATTTCCTATTTCACAAATGCATAACTTATAAACCACAACTTTCATAAGAGTTATGATCATTGAAATCCCTGCAATATGTTTAGAATTTTGCTTGCCTTGATCTATATACAAGTATTTTATATTTGTATATGGAAGATATAATGAAGAATTATAACTCTATCAATAAGAAATAATGCTTTCCAAAATTGATTATAGCTTTTGACCTCATCATAGATGAGAGCATACTTTTTGAATCTAGTCAATCACTTTTCTAGTGGGAGCCCTGTCTAACCTAAGAAAAGTGAAGTAAAAAAAATGAGAAAATTTAGACTTACAATCATTTACTAGATTTTTTGAAATCAATTGGGCCATATAATAGATCAACACATGGATTGCATGCTCTCTTAGAACATAAGAATACAACATGCGTGATGGGACCTAGGAGAAAAAGAGTATTCAAAAAGATGAGTGGAAAAGAAAAAGAAGAAGAAAGAAAGAAAGAAATTATTTTAATTTCCACGAGGCTAAAGATAGCCTATGGGACAGATTGCTTCTTCATCTGCTTGATGTATTCAGCACTTTTTCTGTGAAGCTTTAAAATAAATGCTCCCATCTTATCGACAAACCCCTCGCTAAATAGATTATCCCAAGAGCTAGCCGCCAGCATATCTGCATAACTTTCCCTGTTGCCTCTGAAAGCCTCACATTCTAAAATGAAATGTTTTTTTGTTTCCACTTTTCTGGAAGAACAAAAAATGGATATTCTTTCCTCCCACACTTCCTTTGGGCTTTTCCAGTGCCCTATTTCACAATGAAGTTGATGAGAATTAGTCCTTAACTGAGCAATAAGAATTTTGGCTCTCCAAGAGATATTGGCCTCTATCTATGTATTTGGTTGATGACTTTGAGTGGGATTAAACGCTTCAATATAGTAATTTTTATTTCTTCCTAGCTCCTTATCCCAAGTACACTTGTGGAACTTTTCCATAACAAAAGCTTTTATCTCTTTGTTGTTTATGGGACGCGTGTTCAAGCAAATACCCCATTTACTAAACCATTTGTTATTTTGTTGCATCCAAGTTTTTTTTCTTTTACACAATCTATCATTAAAGACAACCTTAGGCCATTTACCCTCTTCCATTTGCTCAATTTTTCTTAAATACCTTATGACTCGCACCATAACAATTGTTTCAATAGGAGCAGTCCCTGTTTCACTTAACAAGATATCACAAGGAACTACACTTTTTGTTACGCAGTAATTTGTCACCGTTGGCCACCGTCCTTGTCGCACCCCCACTGTCACACATTGGAGGACACATTTACGGACCTGTGACCAGTGACATAACTTGAAAACACTTGCATTGAGGCCTCTTGAGTATGAAGTTCAATAACCCTGAAGACACCTTCTGAAGATTAGCCTTGAAAAATGCCTTTTTCCCATTAGCGCGGGCCCACAGTGTATTACCCCGTGCCAATGGCTCAGTCCTTACAAAGAGGGCATGCCCATAAGCGCTCTGTCCCAGAGCACGGCCCGCGCCACACAAATTAGGCATGATTTTTGGCCAGCGCATGCTAGAATGTTTTTTCCCTTGCGACTCACTCAGTTCCTTGAAGGAAAAAGCCCACAAAAGCATCCGGGTTTCGGCTTTTCTATCCAAGGCAACGGCTATTATGAGACATTACCAAAATTCAGAACGTGTCTACATACGATGAATATCTCTTCTCCCTTCTCCTATAAAAGCCCGTTCCCCCATAATGAACAGGCTAGTTCAGAGTTTTTGGAGATTAAAGCAAAGGAGCAAACAAACTAGTGTGAGAGAGATAATCTTTTGAGCTGAAAGTTGAAAGTAAGGTTATGCTGCCGGATTGATGAGAGAGGAAGTGTTTTTGTGAGACGTGTCGGACTGACTGCCCACCCAGCTAGAAGAGTTTTACAGTGTCAAGCCTTAAGTGGTTGTAATCTCTTCTTTCATTACTTTAAAGCAAAGCGACTGTCATTATGGTTTCATTTACGTGTTGCATCGGTGATATGTGAATTGTATCTTGCTTGACTGGTACATAGCTGTATATTTTTGGATTTTATGCTTGTTGTGGTTTATTCTTCACTTGTGTAGGTATCTATGAGCGAATAGCGACCGGCCGGAGATAGAGGATAGGAGCGACACTTTCCCCCACAACAAACAAGCGTTGGATCCCAGGTTGGTCTCCTAGATCGACTTTTAAATCATATAGCTAGAAACTTGCATGCAGCGTGATTGATTGTTGTTAGACCCCTTCGGGGCTAGTGGGATCCACCTCTGTCCGCAGAGGGGATTTACCTCCGCAACAAATTGGCGACTCCGCTGGGGAGTTTGTCTATTGATTGTTTGAGCTATATTGTCTGATTTTGTAAATCAAGGACGGAGCCTGAAGAGCGGCTAGGCAGCCTTCGAAACACTTCCGCCATGCGGGAGTGAAGTAGATCAACGCCCCTTCAGTCTATCTCCGGGTTGATTTACAAACTAGGTGGTATAGGTCTTGCTTTGCATGTCTTTTTGCTGTCATTTCCTTGTCCGAACAATTTCTTTGCCTACAGTTCTTGCTATTTTTCATTCACTGGCTTTGTTTAGTTCTTTTTTCTTTTTTTTATCTAGCAAGCTCGCGCCAGCGCCCTTTTTCTCAGAACAGTTGCGCTATTGGGCGTGATCGGCTTTCAGAAAGCTCGCGCTACACTCTGTTTAGCGCGAGTTTCAGGCTCACAGTCGCGCCTCTGTCTTTTTGCCTGTCAGTTTCCGGCCAGCGCACTTTTCCTCTGAACAGTCGCGCTACTAGGCGCTATCTGCTTTCGGACAACTCGCGCTACACCCTGCTTAGCGCGAGTTGCAGGCCTACAGTCACGCCACACTGGTCAGATCTGTTTTCAAGCCTGTTGGTCAGCCTCTGTTGCTTGGATCTAGTTTTTGCTCTGTGTATGTTTTTCTGAGAGTCTGTTAAGTTGATTACTGACTGGTAGTGTCTCGTCCTTCGGTTGTTTGCCATTGCTTTCCAATTTCACATTTTGTTCTTGTTGTGTTATCAAACCTCCCGTTGGATTGACAATTCACATACCCAGTTCTGTTATCATCAGATTTTTTATCTTCTCCTAGTGGTTATATCAGCTTTTGCATTTCATGTTGCAAATATCTCGCTTATAGCCCACTCATTTTTCCTCGTTTTCGTGAGAACTCAACTTACATGATTGCATGAAAATCTCGTTTTTCTTTTGCCTTGTTAGGTTGTTGTGTTCTGTTTCAAAAACTGGCTATTAGTTTCTGTGCAAGCAATTTTCTGAAAATGAACATCTCTTGAAAGCTTTACGTGCATCATCATTTTTTTTTTTAAAAAGAGAAAAGAAAAAGGTTTATTTTTTTTATCATTCAGTCATGTTGTGGTAATTCTTTTTGTTTCAAAAAAAAAAAGAGTTTTTCCTTTCTTATCGATTAGCTGCATTAGAATTATTTGGACATCGTTTTGTTTACATGAACCTCTTCGCTCTCCTGTAGCTAGTTTTCATAAAAACAAAACGAATCCAGTTTTTCATGTAGTTGCATTTAGTTTTTTCGAGAGATTACATTCGCTAAGGCCAGCAAACCGAAACTTAATTAAAAGATCAACGTAAAAATTATTCAATGAACCTAACAACGCATTGGAATCTAATGCTCATACTTTAGAGGTCTAGGCTAGAGACGTGTTCCGACGTCGTTAAGCCTGGTGGTTTATCGTCGAGTGGTTGGGTGATTCCTCCACGGTGAAACGATAGGTACCAGTACGGACTGTGCTCCCACGTACCGTCGCGTATATTTTGGGAGACCCCTATAGGATTACAACCTTTTATCCTTAGGAAGCCGAGTCTGCCGCCCTACGGACCGTAATGCACTGAACACAGCATTCGGAAAGATTGACTGCAGTACGGAAAGTCCTTGGTGATCTTCTGATCGCTAAGGTGTATAAGCAGTTTTACGGTTCGTTTGGTACACCCTCTTGCTTAGATTTCCAGAGTAGTCAGCTTTTGATCCTTTTCAGACTGTCAAACAGAAAAGGTGTAAGCGAGCAGCTTGTCACTTCGTGCTCAAAAAACATTCGAAGGAGACTAGAGTCAACTTTTCGTCCTTTTCTCGACTCTCTAAATATGAAAAGGTCAAATTAAAATGTCTTAATAATCTATCTGGCCACGATCACACAACCCAGTTAATTTTGTCTGCATTAGTCCGGAAAGAAAATTGCTTTATTTAAATTCCCTTGGTATTTCGTGGATCTTTCACCCTGGCAGAACTACCAACTTCGCCTCCCGAGAGTCCGGTTGTAAGCCAAATTCTTCCTATTATTCCAAGCATACAACCGATCAGCTCTCGCGCTCCAAGCGACAGGGATTATCAGTTTTATACCAACCCCATTTGGGAGCCTTCTCAGAAAAGTACCCCTTTTTGGGAATATACTTCCCCTCAGAAACCTTTTTCTTCCGACATGGACAACCCATCGCCTACTACTACTGACGATTCCGGCATGCCAGGGGACGAAATCCCTAGCACAATGGACTCTACATATGTCAGTAGGAACACTTCTACCGAGGTACCACCTCTTGGTTATAAAGCATTGCACGATTTTATATCGACCCCTTTCCCGACCTCTATCTGGTCACCACCCGTTTTTTCCAACACGGAACCATCGACCCTGCCACCTCATAGTACCACTACTATCTCGGTGACAACCCCTCCGCTTATATCTGTAGCCTCTTCAATGCCTGTTATTAGCCGACCTTCGTCCTCTTTATTTACGGGCTTTGAACCCACACCTAATGCGTCCCTTGGGGGCCAGTACGATCAGTATCTACCACCTTTCGGTCCTGAGACAAGTCAACTATCCGTCGAAGAAATTTTGGTCCCACTATCTATAGATTGGGGTCCCACCTCTTACCATGATGGTCAAGCATCGTACGCTCAACCTGAGATACCACATCAGCAATATCCACAAGGACAATCCTCTCAAGGAAATCCTTTTGCTTCTAGTGGCACCTCTTTCACTACTCATACTCAACCTATTGGAAACCCAGGTCACTCTTCTATTCACAAGCTCAACCTGGACTCCAGCAAGGTTCACCTACTGGACAAACAGGCACGTCGTTCGTTAATCCAAATCAACCTAACGTCCAATATCCCCAAGTTCATAGCCAAGCAGCCCAACCATTTGGTCAGCCGACTGTCCAAAACACTCAATCCTCAGGACAGGCAGGCCAGCCTCAGCATCAACAGGCAGGCCAGCCTCAGTATCAGCAGGCAGGCCAGCCTCAGCATCAGCAGGCAAGCCAACCTCAGCATCAGCAGGAAAGCCCGCCTCAGTATCAGCAGGCAAGCCAGCCACAGTATCAGCAGGCAGGCCAGCCTCAGTATCAGCAGGCAAGCCAGCCTTAGTATCAGCAGGCAAGCCAGCCTCAGTATCGGCAGGCAGGCCGGCCTCAGTATCAGCAGGCAAGCCAGCCTCAGTATCAGCAGGCCGGCCAACCCCAATATCAACAAGGTTACCCTGCTGCTGGCACCGCTCAGATAACAGGTGGCAGTCGAACCCAAATCCCTCCACCTTATGGTTACCAACAACCTCAAGGGAAACCTTTCTTTACCCCCTATCAGAATTATCAAACACCATACGATGCCTCTACAGCTTCCTTTGGTAGTCCGTATGCTGGGGGGCAGAACACCAATCCCTATGGCCAACCCTTGGGGGCAAATCCATTAGGGCAAGGCCCGTGGGGACCACCACCACCCGGTTGGAACCCAGGCGCCCCGTCGTTCCAACAAACTCACATGCCATTCAATCCTCAGTTACCATTTTTAGCCACCTTAGAACTACCGGACGTGTCCAAATTGACCAATGATCCTATTCTTCACAATCCTTATTGGCCTCCGGTTCCTACCAAGATTCTTGGTGATTTCCCGAAATTCGATGGCAAAGTAGATGAGGATCCGCAAGCTCATGTCATGACGTATCATTTATGGTGCTCATCTAATTCATGGCTTGATGATTCGATTCGACTTCGCCTTTTTCAAAGGACGCTCACCGGCTCTGCTGCTAAATGGTATATTGAGCTTAATCGTGGATCCTTTCAGGATTTCAACTCCATGGCTATGGAATTCCTTACACATTTTCAATTACCCATTCGTTACAAAACAGGCACGCACCTCCTTACGTCTTTACGACAGTCAACTTCTACGCACATCTCTGATCATATCCATGAATGGAGACGGCGCCGACGTATGATTAAATTCTCGATTCCCGACCAGCTTCTCACGGATTGGTTCACGACCTCATTCGTGCCTCCGATAGCATGGGACATCGCAATGGGAGCATGCGTTACTGAAGAGCAAGCCATTGCGCACGCTCAATACCTTGACTTAGTTTATTCTCAGTCGGGTACATTATATGATTATTTTCCTGGTGCCCCTAGACCTGGAATGTCCAACACCCCGCCAACACCTACGGTTGACGGCATTATCGGGTCTGTGAGTTCATCCTCCAAAAATAATTCTGCAAACCCTGGGAAGCAAACATCTCATCCCCCTAATGACAATACTTCCCAGGTTGCTCCCCCTCCTAAATCTACTTCCGAGGTTAATGCCGTTTAGTCAACCAAGACTGACAAAACCTTCAAATCAAGGAAGAAAGAGAAAGGAAAAAATAAATCAGAACAACCTAAGCAAGAACAACCTAAACCTCAATCTGAGGAGAGTGCCAAACGCAAACCTAAGATTCCTTGTTTCATTTTTGACGAGGATCACTACACCAAAGACTGCCCCCGACGGTCTGAAGTTAGTCGTCTGTTGAAAGGCGCCTCTGGGGTCCCTGCAGTTCTTAAAGAACCTTTTCCTTCATAACAGACCCAAATGGTCACTGACCCCTCTCAACCTCCCTCTTCCTTCGGTTCCCAAGTGTTTATGGCAGGTACGGTCCCTATTAATATTAGTACTCGAACAAAAGAATATCCCTCCGCCGGCAAGGAGCCCGAGGTCACCCCTAGCGCTCCTCCTTTTAGTTCAAGCCCTCTCCACATCGAGAGACCTAGTGTTGAAATACCTGTTCGACCCCCTCCAAAAGGGGTACTCCGGAAATCATCTTACAACCCAAACGCCCGTGCTGCTCAGCACTATTATATCATCGAGGATTTAGCCCAGACTCCGTCGGCTATGTCCACTTTAGAAGTTCTCCAGAGCTGCCCCTCGCAGAGGAAGTCCTTTCTATCCGCCATCGGCGGTATCGATCCGGCCGATTCGGAGTTGATGACATTCGATTTGAACCACCATACTCAGAGACTGCCTCCCCAAATTGCCTTTATCATACAGGTAGTTATCAATAAGAAAACTATTCATCACACAGTCATTGACGAAGGTGCCTCTACTTGCATCATGTCTGTGGCCTGTTGGAAAGCTATTGGTTCTCCCACATTGAGTCAGTCTCCTACAACCTTGGAAGCCTTTGATGGCAGGGCCTCGCGTCCTTATGGTATTCTCCCACGACTATCCATTTCTTTGGAAGGAAAAACGGTCGAGATGGAAGTTGAAGTCGTGGACGCTACCTTAACATACAACCTCCTTCTCGGACGCAGTTGGATTTACGCGATGCAAGACGTTGCTTCGTCCTACTTCTGTATCATCCGTTTCCCTCACTAAGGGAAGATTGTTACGGTCGACCAACTGAACTTTTTCACTTCCTCTTCAGAAGGAACCATCCCCTTTGTGGAACATACCACGAAGTCACTTGCGAACCTCGGTCACGGACTTTTTAAAGATCCCACCCTTATGGGTGTTTTCCCGGCCTCACCTCCCAATGTCGCTCCCATCAATATGATCTCCACTTGTCTCTATCCATGGATTGTTCCCCCCACCGATCACGTAGATTCATGGGGCGACAAAATGCCGTTGAGTCCCGCCGAATTCAACTATGTTGAAATCATCGCTGCTTCGGATCCTGAACTTGCCCTTTCGAGCGAAATTTTTCATGCACTGACTCCATCTCGAGGGATTGTAGCTCCAGCTTCTTCGGATCCTTTACACCAAATATTCTCTTCCGATGAAGCAATTATAGAGACCATGTCTCTCGAGGAACCTCCTTGGCACCATACCCATCATCGTTCCTCGTTACTCCTCTTCCCCCAGAATGAGCCGACTGTAGTTCAGAGACTTGCTCCTTCTTCCCCATCCCGATCCCTTCCGTCCCCTGTCCATGTTTATCACTCATCTTCTAAAGGTAATCTGGCAAACATCACACCAACCCAACCCATCGATATCTCTATCAAGCCTGGGATCGTCGAACATGTCCATATCGGAGTCACTTGTACTCCGAAGGAGATTCAAATTTACTCGAAACTTTTTCGCGATTTTCGCGATGTCTTTGCTTGGTCTTACGAAGAAATGCTCGGCATTGATCCTAACATCGTGGTGCATGAAATCATTACGTACCCCGGTGCTAAGCCCGTTCGACAACGTTTACGTCAAGTACACCCTCGAAAGGCTACAACAATCAAAGCCGAGGTGGAAAAACTCCTTAAAGCTGGTTTCATCTATCCTATACCACTCACAGATTGGGTTTCCAATATTGTACCTGTTACTAAAAAACAGGGAACTATCCGCGTTTGTGTTGATTACCGCGATATCAATCGGGCCTGTCCAAAAGACAATTTCCCCGCACCTTTCATTGATCAGATTATCGACGAATGTGCGGGTAGTGAAATGTACTCTTTTATGGATGGTTTTTCTGTTTATAACCAGATCAATATCGCTCCTGCAGATCAACACAAAACTGCTTTTATCTGTCGATGGGGTACCTTTGCTTATAAGAAACTCCCTTTCGGCCTTAAAAATGCCGGGGCTACATTCCAACGTGCAATGTCTTATGCTTTTCATGACATCCGACACATTGTACAACCTTACCTGGATGATCTTCCAGCTCATTCAGCTAAGCGTACAGACCATCCTGCTCATCTTCGTGAAATCTTTCTTTGCTGTCGCCACTACAACATCAGGCTTAATCCTCATAAATGTGTCTTCTGCGTAGAGAAGGGTCGACTCCTCGGATTTGTCGTCTCCTAAGAGGGCATCCGTCTGGATACCCTCAAATTCGAAGCTATTGTGAATCTCCCTCCCCCTACTTCCTTGCGCCAACTGCAAAGTCTGCAGGGTAAAGCAAACTTTTTACGTCGTTTTATCCCAAACTACGCCGAAGTAGCTAAGGGATTCACGCGGCTTCTTAAAAAGGATGCCCCTTTTCACTGGGATACGGTGGCTCAAGAATCTTTTGAGCATATCAAGGATCTCCTTGTCTCTGCCCCATTACTTCAGCCTCCGAATTATCATCGTGACTACTTCCTATATTTAGCCGCTGTCGATACCACTATTGGTATGGTTCTTGTCCAAACTGATGACAATGACATTGAGCAAGTCATTTATTACCTCAGTAAAAACCTCCTTGACACAGAAACTCGATATGCCCATGTCGAGAAGTTGGCACTAGCTACTGTTTGTGCGGTCCAACGTTTCCATCACTATATCCTGCTACGCAGTACTACAGTGATTTCTGATTGCAACCCCATGACCTATATTTTGTCACGCCAGTTGCTGGGGAGAAAATATTCTAAATGGATTGTCATCCTCCAAGAATTTGACTTGGAATTTACTTCCGCTAAGTCTAAGAAATCGTTGGTTTTTGCTGAACTAATTTGCTCTCTACCATCCTCTGCTTCACCGTCTCATACTGAAGATCACATTCCAGATGAGACCTTGTTTCTGATCAGCACCCTTGACCCATGGTATGGTGACATTATCACGTATCTCCAAACATCCTCCTTTCGACCAGGCACTCCTAAAGACGCTCGACGAAGGATTCGTCACCAATCCCAACCATATCGGATCATTGGGGATACTTTGTATCGCCTCAGCGCCGACTCTGTTCTCCGCCATTGCCTTACTCACGAAGAAGCTGAGAAAGTTCTCAATGACTGCCACTCAGGTGCTTGTGGCAGTCATATGTCTGGCTATGCAACTGCTCAGAAAATTCTTCGTGCTGGCTACTTTTGGCCTTCTATCTTCAAAGATTGCATTCTTGCAGTCCGTTCCTGTCACGAGTGCCAAATTTTCCAATGGAAGATGCGGGCACCCGCTGCTCCTTTGCACCCCGTTGTTACCGTCGGCCCTTTTTCCAAATGGGGCATTGATTATGTTACCTGTAACGCTCGCTCGGCCGGGGGGCATGGGTACATTATCGTCGCCGTTGATTATTTTACGAAATGGGCCGAGGCGATGCCTACACTCAATGAGGACGGTCACACAGCGACGCAATTTTTGTTTAATCATGTTATTTCGCAGTTCGGCGTCCCTCAAGCCATCGTCACTGATCACGGAAAGCATTTCCGGAATCATATGATGACAGAACTGACAACCCAACTGGGCTTAAAGCACGATAGTTCTACCCCGTACTATCCTCAATCCAATGGCCAAGTTGAAGCGATCAACAAGGTCTTGGTTACTATGCTTCAACGCACCGTTGGCATACACAAGTCCAATTGGCATTTGATGTTGTTCCCTGCTTTGTGGGCTTACCGAACTTCTATGAAGGATGCCACTAGTTTTACTCCATTTCAACTAGTCTACGGACTAGAGGCTACCCTTCCAATCGAATGTGAGATCCCTTCATTAAAATTAGCCGTCAAGCTGCTTCCTAACACCACCCCATTAGAAGAACGCCTCCTATATTTGGAACGCCTAGATGAAACTCGTCGCCTGGCCAATTTGGCCATCGAAACACAAAAGAGGCGGGTCAAATCTCACTTTGACCAGAATGTTCGTCCACGTTCCTTTAATGAAGGAGACTTAGTTCTCCTATATGATCAGGCAAACAAAAAGCTAGGACCAGGAAAACTCGAATCCATGTGGTTAGGCCCTTATATTTTCAAGAAAGTTTTAGACAAAGGAGCCTATGAGTTAATAGATTATGAAGGAAATTCTCTCGCGTAGCCTCGTAATGGGCTGTATTTGAAAAAGTACTATGCGTGATGCTAGTACGCTTCTTGTTGTACATACATGTATTTTACCATTGTCTAAATATGTTAAAATTTGTAGAAACTCTATTGTCGCCTATTGCTTATTGTGTTCTTCGCTTCTTGACCAGATGTCTAGTACGCCTTATATTGGTTTCGCTGATGGTGCCTGTCACAGTACTCGTAACTTATCCTCTGCGGCATGGGTGAACTATGATCATCATGGTGAACTGGTAGATCTTCAAGGTGTCTGTTTGGGTCATACCACGAATAATGTTGCCAAATATTGTGCCGTAATTGAACTACTTACTGAAGCAATTAATCTTGGCATTCAAACATTAGTGGTAAACTTGGATTCTCAGCTTGTCGTCCACCAGCTCAATAGGCATTATTCCGTCAGAAACCATCATATTTTAAGGTTGTATTTACGTGTAAAATTGTTGGAAAGGAATTTTGAATTTATTACATATCAACACATTCCACGACAATTGAACGTAGTATCCGATGCATTGGCTAATCGTGTATTAGATAGACATTTGAGAAATTTGTAAATAACACAAAACACAAGAAAAATAATGGTCCGCTTTCAGCTCTTTTCCTGACCTTTTAAAGCGGAAAAGATCGCCGAGTTGTCCCTCTTGGCTCGTTAAACGGTTACTAAGAGGCGGTCGTTTTAAGTTCTTTTATCAACTGTTTAAACATTAAAAGATTACCGGGTTTTTGTCGTTTCAAACTCGTTATTGGTTGCGAAACGATGTGATTTTGGTCCCTTTTTTACTTTTTCAGATCGAAATCACTACTCATGAAAAGTACTCCTCGGTCGTAATGATCGGGCGGTTCTTTCGGGTATCATTTTACACTTTTTCGGACCCGAGAGACACAACTCTATGAAAAAGGACCTTTGGAGTTTTCTTTTCCGTGTCTTTTTCAAACTCTCTAAACATGAAAAGGACTCCGAGTTTTACCTATGTCGGACTCGTTAAACCCTGACGACATTGGATTCGTCACTATGACGAAACTTGAGCTTCTCCTCCCTAGGGCTCGTTAAACTTTTAGTAGGTTGGATTCGACCGAAGGTCGAACTTATACTACAAGCAAATGCTATCCCCATCAAGCTTGTTAAAAATAATTGGGGTACTCGCCAGAAATGGCGGGGGAAAAAGAAATCTTTGGAACCGTAATTACAGTCGTGTCGGCAGTATGTCGCTCTTGAACATGGCACTATTTTTCTTTCGTGTCAGGGTGGGGATATCTCATTTTTTTTTCACTTGCCTCCATGGGTTCGGGTGATCCTATTTGACCTCTCATTTGCTCATTGCCACGTCATCATGACCTCTGATCCATTGAAGTCAAATACTGCCAACTCCATTGTCGTGCCGCCGATATGTTCAAAGAGAAGTTGACCTCTGAAAGAAACCCCCTCCGCTTGATAGTTCACAAATCTTACTTCACAACATTGTCTCTTCCCGTCTCGTGTCGATGATGTGGGAAACATTATGGCCCACCTTCGACGAAGATCACTTCCTATCGACTTCAGCTCATTATCCAGGAAAGTGGCCTAGAGACTCCCTTCCGATACCTTGGAGCCTGCATGCCTCAATGGCAGGTTCTTCGTATTCGACGCGAGGTTTTCATCATTGGCCTCCGATCGGATAACTCTGCGGGTGTTCGACGTCGGCTCATTCATTCACACGCCGTAGATTGTACCTATAGTACCTTGAGAACCATTATCATTACTGGTGGTACCTCTCGCGCATGTTAACAGCTTTCGTTATTGGCTGGTAATCAGGCGATGTTCATGCATGTTCGACTTCAGCTTACATCTTCGCATGCTTGAACTTGTACTTGTGTTCGGGTCGAGGTCGAGCGCAAGACCCTGGATTGTGTCTGTTGTAATCTAGGTGTGATTTTGATACATGACTATTTTCACTGGATGGCTGCGACCATACCTGAGTCTATTCATCGATCCCAACTAGATGGCTGCGTCCATACTACGGATCTTGATTGTTATGTACTCTGTCAATGGATGGCTGCGCCCATACCACATATATCATGTATTTGAACTATCATACTGTATCTCTCCATGCAGATTCGGTGGCAGTTGGAATGATCTTGTAAAGCACTTCACCTCCTCCTTCTCTCGAGGCTCATGCTTTAGGGGGCATCTGTTACGCAGTAATTTGTCACCGTTGGTCACCGTCCTTGTTACCCCCGCTGTCACACATTGGAGGACAAATTTACGGACCTGTGACCAGTGACATAAATTGAAAACACTTGCATTGAGGTCTCCTAAGTATGAACTTCAATATCCCTGAAGACACCCTATGAAGATTAACCTTGGAAAATGCCCTTTTTTCATTAGCGCAGGTCCACAGTGTCTAACCCGCGCCAATGGCTCAGTCCCTACAAAGAGGGCGCGCCCATAGACGCGTTGTCACAGAACAAAGCTCGCGCCACACAAAATTAGTCATGATTTTTGGCCAACGTGCACTGAAGTGTTTTTTCCTCCATTACTCATGCAGTTCCCTGAGGAAAAATCCCATGGATAGATCGAGTGTCGTCTTTTTCATCCATGACAACTCAGTCCAAAGGCTATTCTGGGACAATACCAAGTCTTCAGTAAGTGTCCGGATACGATGAATGCTTTCTCCTCTGCCATCTATAAATCACTGTCATCCTACATTGAAAGGGAGTTTTTTTGGAATGCTAGAGTTAGAGTGTTGAAGTTTTGAGCTAAAGTAAGCTGAGATTATGTTAGATTGATAGTAAGAGCTGAGAGAGAAGTTATGCTGCAGAAATTCTGAGAGAGGAAGTGGCTTTGCAAGGCATGCCAAACTGCTGACCCAGTTGGAGGAGATTTGCAGCGTCAAGCCTTAATTGGTTGTAATTCTTCTCTTCTTTTATTGAATGATGAACGACCGTTATTATGGTTCCACTCATGTATTCTTCTGGTAATATTTGAGTTATATCCTGCTTGACTGATATATAATTGTATGATATTGGATTTTACGCTTGTTTTGGATTGTTCTTTGTTTGTGCAGGTGTCCATGCGTGGAACGCGAGGATAGTGACCAGCCAAAGCTATAGGACAGGAGCAACGTTTCTTCCACGACAAATAGCGTTGGAATCCAGGTAGGTCTTTCTGACCAACCTTTTGATTATGCAATTAGGATCTTGCATGTAGCGTGTTTGATTGTTTCTAGACCCCTATCGGGCTAGTGGGATCGCCTCTGTCTGCAGAGGGGATTTACCTCACACAAAAATTTGGCGACTCCTCTGTTACGCAGTAATTTGTCACCGTTGGTCACCGTCCTTGTTACCCCCGCTGTCACACATTGGAGGACACATTTACGGACCTGTGACCAGTGACATAAATTGAAAACACTTGCATTGAGGTCTTCTAAGTATGAACTTCAATATCCCTGAAGACACCCTTTGAAGATTAACCTTGGAAAATGCCCTTTTTTCATTAGCGCGGGTCCACAGTGTCTAACCCGTGCCAATGGCTCAGTCCCTACAAAGAGGGCACGCCCATATACGCGCTGTCACAGAATAAAGCCCGCGCCACACAAAATTAGTCATGATTTTTGGCCAACGCACACTGAAGTGTTTTTTCCTCCATTACTCATGCAGTTCCCTGAGGAAAAATCCCATGGATATGATCGAGTGTCGTCTTTTTCATCCATGACATCTCAGTCCAAAGGCTATTCTGGGACAATACCAAGTCTTCAGTAAGTGTCCGGATACGATGAATGCTTTCTCCTCTGCCATCTATAAATCACTGTCATCCTACATTGAAAGGGAGTTTTTTGGAATGCTAGAGTTAGAGTGTTGAAGTTTTGAGCTAAAGTAAGCTGAGATTATGTTAGATTGATAGTAAGAGCTGAGAGAGAAGTTATGCTGCAGAAATTCTGAGAGAGGAAGTGGCTTTGCAAGGCATGCCAAACTGCTGACCCAGTTGGAGGAGATTTACAGCGTCAAGCCTTAATTGGTTGTAATTCTTCTCTTCTTTTATTGAATAATGAACGAATGTTATTATGGTTCCACTCATGTATTCTTCTGGTAATATTTGAGTTATATCCTGCTTGACTGATATATAATTGTATGATATTGGATT
>APFE030052984.1:10307-25700 GCA_000404065.3 Pinus taeda | reverse complement strand
GTCCATGGTATTGGAAGTGATGGTTTTTCGGTCCATGGTATTGGATGCTTCGGCATGTATAAATATGTATTGTAACATTGAAAGGAATATAATGAAAAATCAAGCTGGTAGTCTCGGTTTTGAGATCGAGTGGGAAATCTCTGTGTATATGTGTTTTATGTGTTATGCTCTTGCATTTTTATTTTTCCTGTGATTTAGAATTCGTATGCAGGTAATTTCTGTACGGGGTTAAAACCTACAATCATGCCATAGGCTCAACTGGGTTGTCAGCTTGGTCATCATGTGATTACAAAAATGCTTTCCTTGATCAGTGACGATGGCTTGGGGGACTCCGAACAGCGAGATAACATGGTTGAACAAAAATTGTGCCACGGTGTGACCATTTTCAGACAATGTAGGCATCGCCTCAGCCCATTTCGTGAAATAATCAACAACAACGATGATGTACCCATGCCCCCCGACCGAGCAAGGGTTACAAGTCATATAATGAATGCCCCATTTGGCAAAGGGACTGACCGTAACAACGGGGTGCAGTGGAGCAGGTGGTGCACGCATCTTCCATTGGTAAATTTGGCACTCATGACATAAACAGACGGCAAGAATAAAATCCGTAAAAATGGAGGGCCAAAAGTAACCAACACGGAGTATTTTGGTGCAGTGGAATATCTAGACATGTGACCGCCACAAGCACTAGAGTGGAAGTCATTTAAAACTCTCTCTGCTTCTTCGAGAGTTAAGCAGTGGCAGAGAATAGAATCAACACTGAGACGGTACAGGGTGTCCCCAACGATGCGATAAGGTTGGGCTTGATGACGGATCCGTTGGCGAGCATCCTTAGATGTCTCAGGACGGAAAGAGGATGTCTGCAAGTAGACAATAATATCCCCATAGTAGGGATCAAGGGTGCTAATGAGGAAGAGAGTTTTGTCCAGAATGGGATCCTCTAACTGAGAGGAGGCAGCATTGGATGGAAAAGAACATAACAAGTCAGCGAAGACAAGCGATTTCTTAGACTTGGCAGCAGTGAATTCCAAGTCGAACTCTTGGAGTATGACTATCCACTTTGAGTACTTTCCCCCCAGCAACTAATGCGACAGAATGTATGTCATTGGGTTGCAATCAGAGATCACTGTCGTAGTACGCAACAAGATGTAATGACAGAAGCATTGGACGACACAAATAGTGGCCAAGGCCAACTTCTCAACATAAGCATATCGAGACCTGGTATCTAACAAGTTGTGACTAAGATAATAAATAACATGTTCAGTGCCATCATCGTCATCTTGAACCAGAACCATGCCGATAGTGGTATCAATAGCGGCTAGATACAACGTATAATTGTGATGGTAATTTGGAGGACGCAGCAAAGGAGCGGAAACAAAAAGAGATTTAAGATGTTCAAAATACTCTTGAGCGACGACATCCCATCGAAACGGGGTGTCGCGCTTCAGTAACCGCGTGAAACATTTTGTCACCTCGGCATAATTCGGGATGAATCGTCATAAAAAGTTTGCTTTACCCTCCAAACTCTGCAGTTGCTGCAAAGAAGCAGGGGGAGGAAGATTCAAAATGGCCTCGACTTTAAGGGGATCCAAACGGATGCCCTCTCGGGAGATGATAAACTCGAGAAGTCGGCTAGATTCCACGCTGAAGACACACTTATGTGGGTTAAGTCGAATATGATAGTGTCGACAGCGGAGAATTTTTTTTTGGAGATGTGCCGGATGGTCTTGGCGCTTAGGTGAATGAGAGGAAAGGTCATCCAGGTAAGGTTGCACGATGTGCCGAATGTCATGAAAAGCATAAGACATCACGCACTGGAAAGTGGCACCAGCGTTTTTGAGACCAAAATGGAGATTTTTATAAGCGGAAGTACCCAACGGACAGATAAAGGCCGTCTTGTGCTAATCGGCTGGTGCGATATTAATCTGATTATATCCAGAAAATCCATCCATAAACGAATATATCTCACTTCCAGCACACTCATCAATGAGCTGGTCAATGAAAGGTGTGGGGTAGTTATCTTTTGGACAGGCTCGATTAATATCACGATAATTGACACAAATGCAAATAGTACCCTACTTTTTATCCACAGGGACAATGTTAGAAACCCAATCTGTGAGTGGGATAGGGTAGATAAAGCCAACCTTTAGAAGCTTTTTGACTTCCGCTTTAATTGCCACAGCCTTTCGGGGGTGCTCAGGGCGCAAACACGGACGAATAGGTTTGGCTCCTGGATACGTAGGTATCTCATGCACTACTATACTTGGATCAATGCCGGGCATCTCTTCATAAGACCAGGCAAATATGTCATGAAACTCGTGAAACAGAATTATATAGATTTGAATTTCCTCAGGAGTGCAAGTGACTCCTATGTAAATGTGCTCGACGATCCCTGGTTTGACAGAGATGTCGATAGGTTGGGTCTGCGTAATGTTTCCCAAATTCCCTTTAGAAGACACTTGATATACTTGAATGGGTGTCTGAAGCAGTTATGAAGGGAGACGAGGAGAAAACCACTTGAGACAAGACAACGTTTCCCAAAGGGTAGGGAGAAACGAGGAGCGGTGGTGAAGATTGAACCACGGAGGTTCCTCGAGAGACGTGGTCTCTAAAATGGCTTCGTCGGAAGGAAATATTTCCTTTAATGGATCCAAAGAGGCACAATCTCCAAGCCAAGGGGAATAGTTGTATGAGTCAAGAGCCCTACTTAAAGAAGCAGATTCAACAGGAGGAGTCGATACAACAGCAATTTCGATGTAGTTGAGCTCGACAGGACTCAATGACATCTCCTCACCCCACGATTCTATCTGGTCAATGGGGGGAAGGGCCCAAGGATCAAAATGAACAGAGATCATACTGATGGAGGCAAGGTTTGGAGGTGGGAGTGAAAAGAAACCCATAAGGGCGGGATCTTTGAAGAGCCCGGCTCCCACACTCTCTAAGGGGAAAGAGGTATGCTCTACGAAAGGCACATTGCCTTCAGAAGAAGAAGCGAAGAAGGAGAGCTGGTCTACCATGACAATTTTCCCTTCATGAGGGAAACAAACGACACGAAAGAGGGATGAAGCCATGGCATGCATGGCATATGTCTAGCTCCGGCCCAGAAGGAGGTTGTAAGTAAGATTTGCATCAACAACCTCAACCTCCACTTCAACGGTCTTCCCTTCCAAAGTAATCGGCAATCGTTAGAGGATACCGTAGGGACGATATTCTCTCCCATCAAAGGCTTCCAGTGTCGTGGGAGACTGGCTCAAAGTCAGAGACCCGATCGCCTTCCAACAAGCAACAAACATGATGCAAGTTGACGCGCCTTCATCAATAACCATACGATGAATCATTTTCGAATTGATGATGACTTGAATAAGGAAAGTGATCTGATGAGGCAGCCTAGGCACGTGGCTCTCGAGATCAAAGGTAATCAAATCCGATTCGGCCAGGTTGATGCCACCGATGGTCGATAGCAGGGACTTCCTCTCAGGGGGGCAGCTCTGGAGAACTTTTAAAGCGGACAAAGCCAACGGAGCCTGAGCTAAGTTGTCAACTATGCTATAGTGCTGGGCAGCACGAGCATTTAGTTTGTAAGATGATCTCCAGAGTACTCCTTTGGGAGGGGGTCAGATGGGTGTCTCAGCGCTAGGTCTCTCGATGTGGAGCGGACCAGAACTAGATGGAGGAGCGCTTGAGGGGACCTCAGGCTCCTTCCTAGCAGATGACGGTAATCCTTTGCTCGAGTCATTATATGAATGGGAATGGTTCCAGCCATGAACACTTGGGAACCAAAGGGAGAAGAAGACGAGGATGGATCGGCCACCATCTAGGTTTGTTGCGAGGGGAAAGGCTCCTTCAGAACCGCAAGAATCCCAGGAGCACCTTTCAATAAACGACTAACTTTGGACCACCTGGGGCAGTCTTTGGTATAGTGATCCTCGTCATGGATAAGACAAGGATACTTAAGTTTACGTTTAGCTCCTTCCTCGGGTGGAGGTTTGGAGGAGTCCTGTTTGAGTTGCTCAGATTTATTCTTCACTTTCCCCTTTTTCTTTCCTTTTGAGGCTTTGTCCGCCGTGGTGGACTGGATGGCGTTGACCTTGGAAGTAGTTCCGGAATTAAACAAACCCTAAGAAGAGTTATCGTTTGAAGCATTCGATTTTTGCTTCCCAGGGTTCGCGGGTGATTTCTTCGACGACGGATTCACAGAGCCAATAACACCGTCAACAGATGGATTTGGTGGAGCTTTGGATGTACCGTGTCTCGGGGCATTAGGAAAATACTCATATAAGGTACCTGACTGAGAATAAACTAAGTCGAGGTACTGAGCATGCGCAATAGCTTGCTCTTCAGTTACACAAGCTCCCATAGCAATGTCCCGTGCGATCTTAGGGACAAAGGAGGTCGTGAACCAATCGGTTAGGAGTTGATTAGGAATCCAGAACTTGATCAACCAATGACGCCGTCTCCATTCATGTATATGATCAGAGATGTGCGTGGCTGTGTTTTGTTTGAGATACGTAAGGAGATGCGTTCCTGTCTCATACCGAATGGGTAACTGAAAATGAGTTAGGAATTCCATTGCCAATGAATTGAAATCTTGAAAAGACGCATGATTCAACTCAATGTACCACTTAGCGGCCGAGCCGGTGAGAGTTCTTTGGAATAGGTGGAGCCGGATTGAATTATCAAGCCATGAATTTGACGAACACCAAAGATGGTAAGTTATTACATGGGCTTGAGGATCCTCTCCAGCTTTGCCATCAAATTTGGGACAATCGTTGTGTATCTTGGTTGGAACAGGTGGCCAGTATGGATTATGCAAGATCGGATCATTAGTCAATTTAGATACATCTGGCAGTTCCAATGTTGCTAAGAATGATAACTGAGGATTGAAGGACATCTACGGCTGTGGATATGAGGTAGGGCCAGAGTTCCAACCAGTTGCTGGTTGCCCCCATTGACTTTGTCCAGATGGACCAGGCCCATAAGGGTTCTGTCCCTAAGGACTCTGTCCATAGGGGTTATATCCATAACCGGACGGTTGACTCTGGATCTGCCCCCCAGTGCCCCATTGATTACCAAGCTGGCCTGCAGGAGCAACATATTGTTGCTGGTAATTTTGATAAGGGGCGACCTGCATTTGTTGGTAATTTTGATATAGGGCAAACTAAGCTTGCCCCTGGGGTTGCTGGTATCCATACGATTGCTGGGCTCCATACTGAGCTTGGGGACCAGGCTGCGCTTGGTAAGAAGGTTGGGATTGAAACCCACCTTGCATCTGAAGACCAGTTTGATTGTGGGGCTGAAAACCGGGTTGAACTTGAGAAGCAATGGCCATCTACATGCCCGGTTGAGCAGGTCCAGAAGGATGTCCTTGAGAAGATAGATTTTGGGTCACCTGGCTGGAAGGTTGCCCTTGTTGAGTTTGTGACGGACCTACTTACCCAGAAGGTTGAGCTTGCTGAGTGTTGGGTTGTCCTTGTACAACCGAGGGTTGTCCTTGCGGAACAGACAATTGAGCATATTGAACGGTTGGTTGACCAACCTGTCCAGATGGTTGAGTAGGCTGAGTAGTGGGTTGGCCTTGCTGTACGTAAGGTTGACCACTCTGCCCAGATGGGTACCCTTGTTGGGTTCCAGGTTGTCCTTGTTGGATGTAAGGTTGTCCTGGATGCCCATAGGGTTGCCCGGAAGGGTATCCCTGTTGGATGCCAGGTTGTCCTTGTTGGATGTAAGGTTGTCCTGGGTTTCTAGAGGGTTGCCCAAGATAGGTGAACGATGGACCACTATAGGCTGAAGGTTGTCCTCGGGAGGGTTTTCCTTGTGGGCCTCCAGGTTGCCCTAGATAGGTTTAGCCATAATACTACTGCCCATAGTTAGGCTTCGTGTAGGATGGCTAACCTTGATATGATGGTCCTTGGTAAGGTTGCCCTTGATCTGGATGGAGCGTTTGGCCACCACCATAACCAGTGGTACCCCAAGCGACATTCAATGGGACCAAAACCTCCATGGCAGGCTCAGCTAGCAAGGAAGTATACAAATGATGCCCTATAGGGTCATAATAAGGGCCTTGCATGCTTGGATTCTGAACAACATGAAAATATTGAGTATATGCCTCCCCTGCTGGAATGGCACCAGAAGAAGGTGGGGCACTAACTGCAGGATGGACAACTCTAGGTGTATGTGTCGATGGGCCACTATGTACAGAACTGTGGGACAGCCCGACAATAGTAGTTACGATCGAAGACACCATAATGGCACTAACAACCAGAGCTGAAGATGTTATACAAACAGTCGGAACTGATGTGACAAATGTATTTTTCACTTGTGAAACAAAAGATCTTGTAGTGGGAACGATGTTATGATCCCACATGGTACCTGAAGAGGAATTCCTAGAGCCCATGGCATCCCTTAAAGCCCTGTAGCGTGAGGGTACTACAACACTGAGAGGGGTGACAGTGAAGGCCAGAGTAATGACCAGGGATGTGGCCGGGATAGGAGTCTCGATACTCGACAAAACAGGTGTTTCACTTGCTATAGGAGACGTGTCATCCATATCAGAGGAAGACATCAGGACCGAAACACCAGTAGGAGTAGAGGGGAAATCCTCTTCATAAAGCTCCCAAATAGGGTTCCAAAACAGGTAGTGAAAATTGTCTTCTAGAGCACGAGAGTTCAATGGTTGGACACTTTGAATAACAAGAAAAGTGTCTCCACAAACCTGTGTCTCAGGAGCAGCAGAAGAAGGAGACCCTTGGTCACTAGGGACGGGAGACGTGATTGATGGATCCACCAGGATGATTTGGTTCAAAAATCCTAAAAAAGCTAATGAGAAAAGACCCTACTCAAACTAACGCAAACAAGATCTAATAGGGTAAATGTGATCGTAGCCGAATAAATTTTAAGACATCAGGACATAACTTGACCTTTTCATTTTTAGAGAGTCGAGAAAAGGACAAAAGATGACTCTAGTCGCCTTCGAATGTTTAGTGAGCCCAAAATGACAAATGCTCAAGTGAGGCTTTTCTATTAAGGAGTCCAAAAAGGATCAAAAAGTGACTACTCTAGAGAACTAGGCAAGGGGTTTACCAGACAATCCATAAAACTGCATATACACCTTAGCAATCATATGAAAGCCAAGGATTTTTCGTACAACAGTCAATCTTTCCGAATGTTGTGTTTGGTGTGTTACGGGCTATAAGGTGGCAAACATGGCTTCCTATGGATCAAGGATGATAACCTAGAGGAGTCTCCCCATAAACTCGACGGTACGTGGGAGCACAAGTCCATACTAGACCACAGTTGAGTCACAAAAGGAGGAATCACCCAACCTTGAGTGGAAACAAAAGTGACTAGGTTTAACGACGTCGGAGCGCGTCTCTAGCGTAGACCTCTAGAATGTGAGCGTTATGTTCCAATGCATTGTTAGATTCATTCGGTTTATTTTAAAGTTGATCTTGTGTTAAGTTTTGGTTTATAGGTCGTACCGTATGTAATCTCTCAAAATTCCCTAAATGCAATCTATATGCCAAAACATGTCATTTCATTTGATGAAGGCTAGTTACGAAAGGGTTCAAGAGCTTTCACACAAATGAAATGATCACAAAACAAAAAAGAATTTCCCTAATGTAGCTAATGCAAATTAACAAACTTTTCTTTAAGATCACTAATCACTAATCGAAACGAAAAGTTCCAATTTTCATTAACTAGTTCAAAGAAAAAGAGATTTTTTCTTTCTGATAATGGAAAAATGCACTGAACAACTTTGAGAAATAAAAACTAACAAGTTCTATTCAATATAAGCACTTTCAATTCCTTAAATCACAAATCAAACTTCCAAGAAATAAGAAAGATCACAAAGACAACAATGAGCCGTGTGATCTAGGCTTAAAGTGAGATGAAGCGAAATTTAGGCGAAGACAAAGCAAGTCACCCAAATAACCCAATAAAATGATTCACAACTACCAAACAAGTGCAAGGGAGCAAACAAAGAGTCGACTGGACCACAAAAAGATCAAAACACTTGAGGAAGGCTCGACACACACCGCCACTAGATGCCCTAGGGCTAAAAATGTGAAATCGGTAGAAAAAAGAAAACACCCAAAGGGTAACGATCAAAGCCAGTCAAATCACACTCCAACACACTCAAGTAGTCTGAAAAGGATACCCAGGACAAAAACCAAGCTCAAAATGTTGACAGCCAAGCAAACCTCAAAACTTTTCAGGCCTGGCGCAACTGTCAGGCTACAACAAGCGCCTTTCAGGGATTAGCGCGGGTTGTCAATGTGCAATTTGCACCAACTGGCGTGACTGTAACGCTATAAACAAGTGCCAGTCGAGTTTGCTATGGAAAAATAAAAAACCAAAGAGCCAAGGCCAAATCAATGGAACCTAGGTACACCAAGAAGCAAGAGGCAATACAGGGATTCAACCTAGAAAGCTAATCAAGAAAGAGAAACCAGGAAATAACCAAGAAACAAGGCAAGTTCCAAGCCGTTTAGTTCGTAAACCAAACCGGAGATGGACTGAAGTGGCGTTGATCTACTTTTCTAATGCGGAGAAATAGCATTTCGAAGGCTATCTGGTCGTACTTCAGGCTTCATCTAAAGTTTACAAATAAAACAACAAGACAAAACAAACAACAAGGCAAAAAGCCAACTCCCCAGTGGAGTCGCCAAATTGTTGTGCAGGTAAATCCCCTCTGCGGACAGAGGCGATCCCACTAGCCTAAATGGGGTCTAGCAACAATCAAACAATGCTAACACACAGGTTCCTAATTGCAAATTAAAGACTGATGATGAGGGCCTACCTCGAATCCAATGATAGTAGTTGTAGAAGAGTTGTCGCTCCCATTCTTTCGCTCCAGCTAGTCACAATCCCCATGATCCTCGTGAACGGACACTTGCACACACAAATAACGACACAAATACAAGCATAAAATCCAAGAGATGCAACTATATATCAGTCAGAAAGGATATAACTCAAACATCATTATAAAGACAATAAGAGTGGAACCATAATGATAGTTGTCTATTATTATTGATAAACAAAGAAGAATAAAACCAAGTTCTGACGTCAAATCCTCCTTTGGCTGGGTGATCAGCAACACATGCCTTGCAAAGCTTGTTGGGAATAGGGAATAAGCCTCTCTCTCTTTGATTACTTAGACAAGAATCTCCTCATTAAAGATGTAGCCTTATGGGGATGAAGAAGGCCTCTTGTAGCATCAGCTTAGCAATTCTCAGGCTTTGGGACTTAGAATTTGGAGCTTGAAGAGTAGAATTACTAACTAGATTGTCAAAAGCAAAAGGACAAGCTTATATAGAGGGAGGAGAAGGAGATAAGATCATCCAAAAGATCCATGGGATTGTCCTTATCATTAGGAAGCTTCCATGAGAGGTGGATAACTACTTCCCTTCTATGGAGATTCGAAGCCCAACTGAACTAACTCAAACTAGAATCAGTTCATGAATAGGTTAGGAAGAACCTTCGCAAGTTGGTTTGTTAAAAACTTTACCCAACTGGGCTGGCGCGAGTGCGACTTTGGGACAGAGCGCCAACTGGCGCGCCCTATTTGGAGGATTTCCCCCATTGGCGCGAGTAGTACACTATGGAGCAACGCTAATGGAAAAAGGGCTATTTTTATGGGTAATTTGCAGAAGGTGTCTTCAGGGCATATGAAGTACATACTCAAAGGGATACAATGCAGGTGTTTTCAGCTTATGTCACTTCTCACAGGTCCCGGAGAAAGTCCTTCAATGTGCGAGAGAAGGGGTAATAGGGACGGTGACAAATTACTGTGTAACACTTGGTTATCTATCATCCTGCCTCTGTATGAAGAAATTTTTGTCTTCAATCCATGATACATCAATGGAAAATACCTATTGTTCGAAATGAACCTTGGTGAAAACACAATGCTTGCACACTAACTAGTGTCACCTACTCTAGTCGGTTGTTTTTGGTTTAATCCTTGTTAGCTCAGTCAAGTAGAGTAAGGTGAGGGGAAAAACCTTAAGAAGCACATCAGAGGTATATATTAACTACTTCTCTGAAGGAACAACCTCTTCTGCTCTCAATAAGTCAGGATCCCTCTTCCACCTCTTAAATGAATAAGTGTTATGCACAATTATGAAAATGAAAATGTTGAAAATTTCAAATAAAATGAAAAATGAATAAGGCAAAAAAAGATAACGGCTTCCTGTGAAGAGAGGTGATGTAAGTAACTCCACTGGGGTACTAACCAGGTTCGCTAGCAACTAAGCGATGCCTTTTTTACTACGTGACTCTGCCAGGGTACTGTCAAAGCTAGCTGGCAGTGAAGCAACACTAGAGATGAAACTAAAATTCGGGCGACCATAAAGCTTGTGCACCAATATACCCCTCATCCCCAATTGAAACAACTGTGTTGGATTGGCTTGGAATGTGTGTTGACCCACCAAGAGCTTGGTAGATGTTACATCTTAAAATCAAGCAAGTGTGGAAACTAAGATGAATAGAGAACTGAGCAATACTTCTGAAGGTCTTAGAATTGATTTTCATGAATGAGGTCCATTAAGAGAGTTGGGTTTTTACCAGTGTGTCACCAAGTGTTGTAGCGGCTACAAGAAACCTCCAAAATTTTTCCATAGCTTCATTTTGGAGCCTCCCTACCAATCATCCTAGCAGCATGTCTTACACTATCAAGTACATAGGCTTCATTGGTTTTTCAGTGGATTTCTAGCCTGTGCATGCCAGTTTTCTTCACTCCTTTCACAGGCTGCCATTCTAGACTTAAGCCAGTTGCTGGCTGAGAAACTCCCTCAGAAAATTATGCAATTCTAGAGGGGAACCAACTTCCCTCCAGAAATTTCTCAAATCTACTAGGCAGCTTGTTGGGCCCAAAAATTGCGAAATGTAGTTAGACAGGCTTCCTTGAGAAAATTGCGCAATTTGGCCTAGCACTGCAACTTAGCCTAGAAATTGTGCAATTCTAGGAAGAAGACACCTGCTCCTCCAAGAAATTGCACAATCCCTCTGGGACAACCAACCTAGCTCCTCCTAGAAATTGCGCAAATCCCTCTCTCAGTCAAGCACACTGTTGCATGTGCCTTCAAGTTGATAGGTTCCACCTGGGACCCAATAAACTTGATTTGCATGCATGGGATTGTTTTTCCTTAAATAGAAAAAATCAACATGCAAAAAGCATCCCTAGATCTTAGGGATCTATTTTTAGTAGCTAGAGGTTACATGCAAAGATTGTCTTAGAAACTTCCCTCCAAGTGTCTTTTTTTCCTAGATTTGTGGCATGCGCATCATAAGCCTCAAACTAATTTATTCGATGCTTCAGAGCTCATTCTTCACATTGATCTTGGATATTTGACATCCCACAACACATCTAGGAGTCTTCAAAATATCTAACTGAGCTATTTCTGGGTAAGTCTTCTTTACTTGTCTTTTGCAGCACTTCTGTCGCTTTTTGTGTTTTGGCTTATGTGAGTATTGTCATCTTGATTTATGTGAATGTTTGCTATCGTTTGCATGCATGTTAGCCTGTACAAGCATTGTTTCAACTTTTGTTTGCATCTCACTGTTGTTGCATGCATGACATCATTTTCCATGGACAGTCACCGATTCGGTGACTCGTTTCACTCACATGCATGTTTTTCCATTTTATGAATATTGCATTCCCTGTTTGCATGCATGATCATTCATACTTTCCTACACTTAGTTTCTCCATGCATTTATATCTCCATATGTTTTCAGTCGCGCGTCGGCAGGTTTGGGCAACCTTGGCCCAAACTCTGCCTTTCCTAGACAACATTGCACATTTATGAGAGGGAAGTCTTTGCCTAGAAAATTGCGCAATGCAATCCCTGGGCCTGCATGGCTTGTCAACTGAAATTACGCATTGCACAATCTCAGCACCCAACAGGTCAGTCTAGATTGCACATTGTGAAATTCCAATAGTCAACCAACCTCCCTACAGTTCGAAATTCCTTTTGCGCAGTTCCAATGGTTAGTCCCCCGACCTTTCAATGAAAATTTTGCAATGCTTGCCATCAGTCTCCCGGGTATGTTGCATGTCAGTCCTCAATCTTGATTTGTTTTTAACTGACAGAGTTGTTGCCATGCATGTCTCTAGGTATAGTAGGTGTTCATCTATCTCTCAGTAGTTCAAGATTAATGGCCTCCAAGAGAGGAGGGTCAAAGGAAACTGACGGAAGCTCAACTGGAGAAGTAGTTGAGCGAGTGTCTATGAGTTTGCCGATTTATGAAGACACCAAGATGATCGTAGACAAAGAAATCAAGCTGAAATGGAAAGAGACCAATGATGCATTCTCAGGCACATTTAGGGAAGATCTTGAAGACCGCAAAGTCTATGTGAAAATTCATAGGTTTGGCTTGTACCAGATTGCATGCAAGTATCCCGTGTTCCCATGCGCGAACATGATACATTAGATTGTATCACACACTGATCCCAGGACGATGGTGTTAAGAAGTGTTAGTGGGACATAGAATGCTACCTTCAGGGCATAGGACTGTCAGTAGATGTACCACTTGCTGAAGCTAGTGATCACCATGGAGACACCCTTTAGCATACTCAGTAGCAATGCTAACTCCATGGATATCTTGAAGAACTGGGTGAAGGAGCCAACCAAGTTTAGGATGATACCCAACCATATTTACAAGACAAAGATACTTCGGAAGGCATATCAGTACTTGGTCATATTTTCATGCCACTTGTATCGCGAAGAGAGCACGGAGACCTTCTCGCAGAGTTGCGTGATCACATTGGACTAACTGGCTAGTGAAGGAAAAACATGCAACTGGTCTGACATGTTGGTTAATAGGTTGAAGGAACAGGTAATAGGAGCTTGAAAACTACCCAAAGGTTAGCAAGTAGAAATCTACATGTCCGCTTATATCTTGGATGTAATCTGTGCCTGTCAAGAATTACCGGGCTTGAAGTGGGCATGGACACTAGTGGAAACCTCTGTGAACACTTATTGAATTTTTTTTTCCGAATGTATCTTCCGTGGAGTCATAACATAGTTGTCAGACCATTTTTTCACCCCAGTGTACAAGATGATATTTGAGCAAGATCCACCATACATGTCAAAGGCAACAATGGAGGTACTGATCAACATAGCGGATTGGTATGCCTCACCTTTTGGCACCTTCATACAGATGTACAACTCAGAGAAGCCTCTGCATCTTTTGCCAAAGTTTTACATGGACAAGCTCGTTCGCAAGAGGTGTCGTACCAAATCTCATCAGGACTGTCAGCTAGACTGCATCAAAAGAAGGCACCTTGACCCACTCTTTCGTTGCAGATCAGGTTGTACGAGATATGAAATCTCAAGCATGCGAATGTCGAGACAGAAGAGTTCAAGAAATTTACTTTTAGCACCAAAAGCTTCAATATGTATGACCCACATTTCTTTGTGAAGGATCACTATGCAAGAGTGAAATTTCCTTGGATCCACGGGGCATGTCATTAGGTTGAGGAAGACCCATGGAGATATTGTCACAGTTTCTCCAGGCCTAATGAATCGGTCGACATCACTGGGGAATGGTTGGTGAAGAAACATCTAGGAGAGCACCAACAACAACAACATTATAGGGAAACATACTTGCGCACAACATATGTAAGAGAAAGATTGTAGACAACACAGAGGCAGAACAAAGCTACAAGTTTAGAGTAGACCCACTTGTGGAGAAAGTAGCTTTGGAGATAGAGGCGAAGATACAACAACATGACAAGAGGAACACAAAAGGGCATAGAGATAGACAAAGGATGGAGGAAACATTCAACGCGTTGCAAGAGTTGAAGGAGCAACTTTGGAAGGAACAACAGTTATGCAGGAACGAGAAGGAAGGGTGGAAGGGATAGACATAGTAGGGGGTGCAACATGCACAGATTGATGAAATTATGCTCATACAGGTAGTAGATTCATCCAAGTAGTTGGGAAAAAGAAGATAGGGAGAGCAATTGCAGGAGCAAGACTTCACTCAAGAGATTGAACGAGTACTGGAGCAGATGGATATGAAGATAGAGTAGCCAAAGTTGGAACAAGACATTGACCTCATGCCTTACCACCAAGGGGTCGACCCATCGGCTTCATTGGATCTAGAAGATGAGAAAGTCCTAAGCAACCAAGGAGATACTGAGATCCTTGGAGACGATCCAAAAGAAGAGATGCACAATATATCATTCAACGAGTCACATTATAGAGTTTTGCAATCACGCTGAGTGTCTACTCTGGATGTCCACACATCTCCTACACAGTTTGAGGAACAAGTGATTGTATCTGATGTGCACAATCACCCAACAACATTGGACAATGCTACTAGAGCATATGTCGAAGCGACTAGCTCGAGTGTTTGCTTCTTGATAGAAGAGAACGAGCGAATGGCTAAGGAGTTACAAATGACCAATCAAGGAGGAGAATTGGTTACATCATCTACCCAAGTGGAGTTGAAGAAGGTGATACTATTATCCCTTGAGATAGTTATGCGGGTGTTGTATTCTAGGTTCAGTACCATGCATAAGGTAGTTGTCCATCTCAATGGTTGGTAGAAACATTGTTCTAGGAGAGCACATATCTTGTCAAACTTACATACTATTGTCAACCACATGCAAACATGGACAATGAGATACAAGGGAGCTCCATTACACTTTCCCGAGATGATGAAGCCCATGGAGATTGAGTTGAAGGCACGCATCTAGAGTCAAATCCTAAACTATGAGGAACTCCCACAACTCATCACTAGTTTGTAGGCTTCCCATGCACGGATGTTCAAAAGAATGGATGTTATTGTGTGTGCACATGTGAACCCATCTATTGGGACACTCACTGAGTCAAAGACAAAGGGACAAGTCCAACAGGATATGGACTCATACATTGATGAGTTGATGCACATAGCCACCAGCACAGACTTAGCAATTAGTGCAGACACTATGCATTAGTATGTCGTTGGTCTGGCCACAAACAAGACAATGATGCACATGTTATCATATGAGTTTGACAAAGGAGCCAAATAAGTGTACCTGAATGCAACAAAGACAAGAGTTCGTTTATATCAGGATGTCACCACAGAGTATATGGAAACCATCGGGGACTACCAAGCTTGGCATTGGTTCGCCACTGCCAACCATCATGAGGATGTCAAAGAGTTGGATCTTCCCATAGTTGTCCAAGTCATAGTGATGTCATGCATGGTTTTCTCAAGCCTATTTTGTCTCAAATGGGTACATGTACATATTGTAAGTAACATCTTGTCAAGTGGAAGTTCAAGTGTCGATAGTTGAATGTAACAGTCATAAAGTAGTTGAAGAGTCATGAGGGTAGATGAATAGTCACAAAGGGGAATGTCAAGGGTCACCCCACCTTTTGCTATTTATAGTACCTCCTAACT
>APFE030052980.1:0-13122 GCA_000404065.3 Pinus taeda | reverse complement strand
AGGAATTTGCAGAAATGTTAGATTCAAATGGGGAGCCTATGTTCAACGATCTAGATTTCTTTGACACCTATGTTGAGAAATTACCCATTGGGATGAAAAAGAAATTTGTGTTTTATGAGCTCTGATATTGGGAGCAACTTAATATTACCCACTTACTAGATCCCATGCATATATTTAAAAATATTTCATCTTCTTTATGGAGGCACATATGATCGAAATAAAGTGAAACATTGGTTGTTAGAAGAGATATTATTTCTTCAAAAGATAAAAAGAAACATTGGCCAAGACAAGAAACTAGAGGAGAGGTTGGCCCCTCTTGGTCTTTCAAAGAAGGTGATGTCCTTTGGGTTTTTAATAAATATGGTATTTCTTTCTCAAAGGAAGTTATAATGAATGTGAGGGTGCTTTATTTATATGGGTCTTCATTACGACATTGCTTCAATGTGGATGCCCGTTTGTCATGGTTGAAATCACATGACTACTTGAACCTTCTAAGTGTACGTATGTCAAAAACATGATTTTATTATTTTTTGTTTTTATGTAATCAGGTATTTTATAAAAAAAATTGTTGTATAATGTATTATTTATTTTGAAGTGTCATTACCCTCTTCTTGTGTGTGGGTGTGTGAACCATGACTTTCGCTAAGACCTATGACCTGCCATATCTAAATTATATGCATTTGTACGTTGGATTACATCAAAGGAGAATCATATGGCTAGCATTCCATGGTGGCATCAAGATATAGCTGAGATTTTTTGTATGTTTGAAAATGAATTTCTGAAGAGTTTCATGGACTTGCAGGTTAATCTTCTAATTCACCTAGTAGATGAGGTTGGATTAGTTGGGTTCATTTCTTGTCACTGGATGTTATTTGTAGAGAGGTACATGAAGAAATTGAAAGGTTTTGTTTGACAAAGGATAAATCCGAGGGGTCTATGACAGAGGGGTATATATCATATGAGCATTTCTATTATGCTAATGAGTACATCAAGCAGATTGATGTAATTTCCCTAGTTAAAAATCCATGTAATAAAGTTAATAAAGGCGAGATCATAACCAAGGTCATGGAACACATATTCCAAGCTGAATTTTGGGAAAAAACATAGTGATGGGGATCACTTGTGATTAATTAATGGCTAAGTAAATTGGAAAATGTAATGGCAACGAATTTGAAAAGGTATGCAACATTTATTGGAATTTATTTATCAAAATAATGGAAAAGAGGAGAAAAGGGAGGTGAAAGGTCACAGGTTTCATGTTAGGAAGAAAATGAAGGAAAATAATGAAAAATTGAAGAAAATAGTGGCCTCATTAATAAAAGGGCTTCTCGTGATCAATTTGTAGTTTTTTGCTAGTTTAGTTTTGGAGCCCTCATTTTCTACTCTCTCTCTCTCATACTCTTGGACACTTAAATGTTTCTTGGAGCAATTTTGGAGGAGTGTGGCATACTTGGGATTTGGATCAAGAAGGCAAAGGAAGAGCATAAAAGTGCAAGAGGACATCGGGATTAACAACTACAACAGGTTTTTCTTGCAGGTACTGAATTACATGTATGATTTCCTTGCTAGTTTGGCATGCATGGCACATGTATGTGGTGTCTTGGTTATAATATTTCATTGGAATGGAGGTTTTCCTAGATTTATAGTGGGTTTTCCTAGCCTTTCTATTTCTTTGATAACCATGGAATTGTGGGTTTAACCTTTCTTTTTTGTTCGGTTCTCATGTTCCTTTGGCTGTGGGTTGATTTATTAGTTCCTAGAATCATTGGTTGGACAAATTCTCTAGAAGCCCTATAACATCTTGGATTGAGTTACTAGTCCTCAAAGCCTTGGTTGGAAAAACTCTCTAGAATACCTTGGTGGGTTGAGTTACTAGTCATGGAATCCCTGGTTGGAGAAACTCTTTGGAATCCCGACAACATCTGTGGGTTGAGTTACTAGTCTTGGAAGCTATGGTTGGAACAAATGCTCTGGAACCTTGGACAACTTGGATAGAGACCGATCTATTGATGGTTAGTGGTGTTTGACTGAGAGGTGGAATCACTAGTTAAGGGTTGAGGTGGTTTGGCCTCTTGAAGCCTTGGTTTGGTTTTGTTTGATTTGTTCCATGAGATCCCATATTAATGTTTGGAATATGGCACGGGGGTGATTGGCTGAAAGAAAGATTTGTTTCAGCCCAATCTATGGTCAGGTGGTTCGTGGAAGTCCCACACTTGGTTTCATTTCGCATATGTTAATAAGAGCTTGTTTCCTCTTGTATTTGATGGGAAAATGTACTTGTTATTATGTGATTTATATGGTTGTCATATCCTTGCTATTTTCATGGTTTATATGTTGGTTATGAGAATTATTTATAGCAATTTTGATGTATGGCTCTCATCATGTTTTTCCTAGTAAATGAATGAACAATGAATATGTGACTTAATAGTGGGTAATGCAACTATTGTGATAAGGCATCAATTCTTCCTAATGATTATCAAATAAGAATTAGACCCCTATGCTCATATATGTTGTTATGATCTTCAGAATGCATATTTGTGACACGTTTGATGAAATGACTGTCATGGCTAATAGGGGTCCAGTCAGTTCATTGATTAAATTTTTGCATCCATACTCATGTTTTGATGTCATTTATAATTCTTGAGGGTTTCATGGAGTTATGGGAAGTGGCCTGATTCCTAACCCTGAAAAAGTGGCACAAAATCTAGGGTTGTTGGCATTGAAGTAGCTGAGAAAGTCCATAGTTGCTGGCTTTCCCTTACAGTGGAAGAGATTAGAGGCCCATAGTCACACGCATGGATTATTAAGGGAGTGAATAGGGTGTTATATGGTGATATTTTCAGTTTATTGAAGGGTTTATCACCTATAAGGGTAGGGTGGCTCCTAGAGGTTCTGTATCATGTGTGGAAGGTCAGTTTGGTTTAGTTCTATCGGTTCCACTTCCTTAACTATACATAGGGAGTTGAGTCACATCATAGTATCCTATCGTCACATGTTTACCCCACTAGACCGAGTAGCTTGGGTAAATGTGGAAGGAAGTGGTTACATAGTGGTATCAAAGCATGGTTCACCCCTTGGATTAGATGAGCGGTGTGTTAGTCATGCATTCACTTCGGTTGCATATATGTGTTCTCTATGCTTATGCTCTATGTACTTGTGTGTATGCATGGTGGTGGTCATGGTTGCAATGGCGTTGCCATGTGGAAGTGGATGGTGTGTTGTTGGATGTAGTCGTCATGAATGTATGTTGGTTATGAATGTCAGAGCTTATATATTGTTATGCATAGATTGATATGGTTGTAGTTGTCATGCATGAGGTAATGGTATGTGGTTGGTATGATCAGGCATTAATACCTAGATAATGGTTGAAAATTATGATTAATTCATATATGATTATGTTTATACATGTATTATGCTAGTCTAGTTGGTCTTGTAGACAACATATCCTCCCCTAACTATATTGAGGTATGTTGGTTTACTTATGATTTAGTTTAGCTAACATGATATACCTTGCAGGAAGAGAATATCCAAGATGACTAGAAGAATGGTAGACTACAGTTCATAAGGTTCTCCCTATGGATCAGATGAGAAACATGGTGTTGGGCACTCTTCTAGCATAGAAGACACATTGAGAATTTTGAAGGAAGAAATAAGGAGTTACAAAGCAGATAATGATAGGATCATTCAGGAATAAGAGAAATAAGAAGAAGTTAATGTAGTCATACTTCATAGCTTTTCAGACATGTAGAGACGTGGACCACTTCAGATTAGCTATGTGTAGGAGGATAGGACTAGTGGGCCATTTGATAGTATATCTCATGGTCGGCACAGGTTGAATATATATGACACTATCATGCATGAAAGATTCTTGGATACACCTGATAGGTGAGGCAATGGATATGGGATTTACTCTAGTTCTTGTTTAGATAGGTATCACGGTCGATATTTTTTGTATGAGTTCAAGAAAGAAAATCCACCTACATTTGATGGAGAAATGAAGAAGTCACAGGATGTCAAAGCATGGTTGCTTGGTATGAACAAGTTCTTCAGGTTGCATTATTACTCAATGAACATGAAGGACAAAATAGCTACATTTAGTCTTAAAGGAAAAACATACATTTGGTGGGAAGATGTAAAGAATCTTAGATGCATTCATGAAGAGGAGTTGACTTGGAGTGAGTTTAAGAGACTATTCAAGAAGTACCTATCAACGAGATACTAAGATGAAGCCAAAGGAATTCTATGAGCTAGAGATGGGATCTATGATTGATGAGGAATACACTAGTAGATTCTTGGAGTTATTGAGGTATGTGCCTTACCTCAAGGAGGAGACTACCAATATTCATAGATTCATTAGTGGGTTTTCATATCATTCAAAGAAAGGATTTAGTTTAATGAGCCTATATCAATGGAGGAGGCCATTCAGAATCTAAATCATCATTATGAGAAATCAAAGCACAAATTTTAAACTAAGATGGACTGGAAAGATAATGCAAAGAACAAAGGAAAATGGGAAAATAAGTTACCAAGGCCTTAGGACACAGGTAACAAAGAGAATGAAACACCACATAAGAAGTTAAATGCATTTGATAGAGGACAAGAATTTTAGTCTCGGGAGCAGAACAAGCATGTTGGATAGATGCCTTTGCAATATTGGACTTATGGCAAGGATCATCATCTAAGATATTGTCGATAGCATTAGGGTGGTAGACCGAAGATTGACGGTGCATAGGAATCACGTACAGTGGAAGATTTTGGACAGTGTTCCTCGGATTTATGCAACACTGAATAGCAAGAAGGAAGATTACTATGCATATATTATTGAGATGGATGGTAATTTTTGTGATCAAGTTGTTTATATTTTGATTGAACTTGGATCTAATTATAATTATGTTAACCCTGACTTGGTGTATAAGTGTGGTTTCACTAAAGAAGTGCATGTAGAATCTAGGTTAGTGTAGTTGGCTACAGGTACAAAGAAGAGATTTCATCATTGGATAAGAGCTTGCACATTTGAATGTTATGCCTACCTTAGCACATTTAAATGTATTGACATTGGATCATATAGTATGCTTTTGGGTATGGAATGGTTGTATCTTCACAGGACTAAGGTGGATTGTTATCACAAAGCTATTGAATGCTTGGATGAAAATGGAGAACAGAGAACCTTACAGGGTAAGAAGAAGGAAACATCAATTAGGATGGTGATAGATATGCAGGTAAATTATAGTCACAAGAAGGGGTATGTGTTATTCGCAGTGCATATTTCTAGTGATTAAGGTAATTAAGTTGAGGATGCAAATGTCTTGAGTAGGTACCTGGTTTTATAGTAGTTTCAGGATATGTTTCTGGCATAGATTTTAAAGTTGTTGCCTTATAGGGAAGTTAAGTTTTCTATTGAGATAGTACCAGGGGCAGCACCAACATCAAAGGCACCTTACAGGATGAGCACACCAGAGATACTAGAGATGAAGTTACAATTAAAGGAAATACTTGAAAAGGGATACATCAGGCCAAGTGTATCACCTTAGGGTGCACTGATGTTGTTTGTGAAGAAGGATGGTACTCTTAGGTTATGCATTGATTATAGGAAGTTGAAAAAGGTGGTGATTAAGAACTAGTATATGTTTCCAAGTATTGATGACTTGTTTGATTAGTTGAAAGGAGCAACAATATTCTCGAAGATTAATCTGAGATCCGGATAATTTGGTACGCATCAAGTAAGAGGACATTTACAAGACAACTTTTTGGATGAAGTATGGGAATTATGATTTTATTGTATTTCCATTTGGTTTGACTAATGCTCCAACTACTTTCATGTGCTTGATAAATAGTCGGTTGCATCCTTATTTTGACAAGTTTGTTGTTGTATTAATTGATGACATATTGGTATATTCTAAAAATGGAGAAGAGCATGTCGAACACTTAGCATCGGGATTGACATTATTGAGAGAGCATCAGTTAAATGCTAAGCTCAATAAGTGCATTTTATTTTAGATAGAGGTACATTACTTTGGAAATGTTGTTTCCAAGGAGGGTATAGCAGTGGATTCGAAAAAGATAAGGGCTATCATGGAATGGGAACTCCTAGAAATGTGGATGAGGTAAGATCATTAATGGGACTAGCATGTTATATAGGAGGTTCATCAGGAATTTCTCTTAGATTTTATATCCTATCACATCATTATAAAGGAAAAGTAGGAAGTTTGAATGTACAAAAGAATGTGTAGCAAGTTTTGAACAATTGAAGCAGTTGTTGATGAATGCTCCAACGTTAAATATTTCAGATCCAGATAAAGAGTTTGTAGTGTGCATGGGATTTTCCAAGAGGGGCTCTATTGGAGTCCTTATGCAAGAAGGATAGGTGGCATGCTATGAATCAAGGAAATTGAATGAGCATGAGAAGAATTATCCAACACATGATGTTTAGTTGGCAGGGATCATTCATGCATTGAATATGTGGAGGCATTATCTTTTTGGTAGGAGGTTTTTATTTATGAGTGATCATAGTGGGTTGAGGTACGTATTTTACCAATCGAATGATGATGCAACTAATATGATAAGGTATCAAATATTCTTAGTGATTCTCAGATAAGTATGAGACCCCTATGCTTAGATATGTTGTTATCACCTATAGATTGCATATTCGTGACATGTTTGATGAAATTCCTGTCATGTCTAGTAGTTCAAATATTTACATTTGTATCAAATCCTCAATGTTATTTTTCATTCTTGAAGGTTTCATGGCGTTTTGGGAAGTGGCCTGAGTCCTGGCCTTGAAAAGGAGCCATAGAATCCAGGGTTGAAAGCTCAGAACTAGCTGAAAAGGACCCTAGTCGCTTGCATGCCCATGTTGTGAGAGAAATTGGAGGGCCCCAGTTGCACGCATGCCCATTTCATGGGAGCGACTGAGGCTCTATAGCAGTGAAGTGTCAAGTTGTCTTAGGGGTTAAGCACTTAGAAGGGTTGGTTGTCTCCTATAGCTTTCGTGACATGTGCAAAAGGTCAGATTGATTGTGTTTGGTTGGTTCCACTTCCTTAACTGTACATGGGGAGTTGAATCAGATTGTAGTAGCTGCTCATCACATGTTTACCCCAATAGACTGGTTAACTTGAATAAATGTGGGAGGAGGGTGTTACAGAATCAAAGTCCTTTTTGTATGGAGTTCATTAACATAACACTCATTCACTATCAATCCAAAGCCCCATGGCAAACAAAGGAACACATTTTTTTTTAAGAAATGGTTAAGGGTTTTGCAATAATAATACTAGATTATGAGCTAGAAGCGTTATAATATCTTTTTGTTATGCGGTAATGTAAATATTCACCAGACCATACAAAATTAGTGCCATCTCTAGGATTTCATTTCTTCCCTATTGTAAATATATACTTTCTTTATGAATATACAAAAGATCCCAAGAATCAGAAGGTATTTACGTTGCAACATATATGAACAAAATATTTTAACTAAAACCAATAAATCCGTCCTTAGCTTCCCCAATCAACAACGTCCAAAACTAGGCTTGTCATTCCTCTGTGAGTGAAGAGGCTTCTTATCAGGAACTACACTAGGAGCAACACCTCCAAGAGAAAGTTGAGCACTGCCAACCATACAAATCCCTAGATTTGTAACTCGAGTGCTGAGTGCAATAACTTCCTCATGGAATTCATTCAATGAAATTTCCAGACTACTCAAAAGTTAGAGGAACTTAGCTTCTAATAATAATTGTTAAGACTAGCATTGTCTCTCATCCATGTCATCTTGTTGTTTCGTAGAAACTTTGGGAACACAACCAAATCAAAAAATTTAAGAAACAAAGAACCAACATCAAGGCTTTCTCGAAGACAATGAGGTTGTTCCATTTAAGCAAAGGACCACTGAACCCGACTTGCAAAAGAACTAACAAGCTTAACCCACACCGCAAGACTAGCAAGGTAAGGCTTCCAAAGAATTTTCTGGAGTTCCACATAATCTATTATATAATTGAGACTGAAACACTACCATAAGCCATATTGAGGAAAATTTTCATATCCAACCCAAAATCCTCTGGAGGATGATGAATAGATTGATGATTGAAAGTGCAGGGTGATGAAATTAACTCCAACCCACTTCTCAGAGAAAGAAACTCCATATCCATATTGAATTCCAGTCGCTCCCACCAAATAAGAATTAAATTCTTATGCCTCATTTTGTAGATGAGAAGAAATATTTCGAGACACATAATAAGGTGGAGGGGACACCTAGAGGAAAATTTTAAAGACCGACGTCAGAAATTAATAAATATCTAGATCCCAATACCACTTATCCTTTTATCAAGAGCCATAGACCATTTAGAGTAGGAGGAAAATGCCTCATCTTCCCTTTCAAAAAATTTCCATATGTGTCAAAATTTGAATGAAAGTGAATACGCCTTGGGAGTCTCATCATGACTATGGTATATAGATGATTTTAAATTTTCGTTGATCCAAATATAATATTCCTTGGCCCAAACATAGCCTTTTTTTCTAAAATGTCTACCACTGAATTCAAATGTCAACAAACATGGGAAAATTCCATATGCTTGAATTGAGAGGCAAGTAAGAGAATCCTTTGGAGAATAAGAGGGAAAACAAAGCTCGACTCCATCACAGCCTAGACCACCTAAAGAATTATAATCATTGAATCAATAAAGACTAGAATAATGTTAAAATTTATTTCCAAAGAAGTTTCTAGACCCTTCCATAGAGAAAGAAACTCCATTTCATGGGAGTGACTAAGGCTCTAGAGGAGTGAAGTGTCAAGTTGTCTCAGGGGTTGATTACTTAGAAGGGTTTGGTTGTATCTTGTAGATTTTGTGACATGTGAAAAAGGTCAGATTGATTGTGTTGGGTTGGTTCCATTTCCTTAACTGTACATGGGGAGTTGAATCAGATTGTAGTAGCCGCTCATCACATGTTTACCCCAATAGACTGGTTAACTTGAGTAAATGTGGGAGGAGGGTGTTATAGAATCAGAGAAATTTTTGTGGAGTCCTTAACATAACACCCATTCACTGTCAATCCAAAGCCTCATGGTAAACAAAGGAACATGATTTTTTTTTTTAAGAAACAGTTAAGGGTTTTGCATTAATAATACTAGATTATGAGCTAGAACCCTTATACTATCTTTTTTTCTTTGACAATGTAAATATTCACCAGACCATACAAAACTAGTGTCATCTCTAGGATTTCATTTCTTCCCTATTCTAAATATATATATATTTTTATGAATATACAGAAGATCCCAAGTATCAAAAGGTATTTACATTACAACATATATCAACAAAATATTTTAACTAAAACCAATAAACCCGTCCTTAGTTTCCCATATCAACATCGTCCAAAACTAGGCTGCTCATTCCTCTGTGAGTGAAGAGGCTTCTTTTTATCAGGAACCACACTAGGAGAAACACCTCCAAGAGAAAGTTGAGCACTACTAACCATACAATTCCCTAGAGTTGTAACCCGAGTGCTGAGTGCAATAACTTATGGAATTCATTCAAAGAAATTTCCAGACTACTCAGAAGTTAGAGGAACTTATCTTCTAATAATAGTTGTGAAGACTAGCATTGTCTCTCATCCATGTCATCCTGTTGCTTCCTAGAAACTTTGGCAACACCTCAATGAGACCCAAAAATTTAAGAAACAAAGAACCAACATCAAGGCTTTCTCGAAGACAATGAGATTGTTCCATTTCAGCTAAGGACCACTGAACCTGACTTGCAAAAGAACTAACAAGCTTAACCCACACCCCAAGACCAGCAAGGTAAGGCTTCGAAATAATTTTATGGAGTTCCAGATAATCTATTATATAATTGAGACTGAAACACTGCCATGAGCCATACTAAGGAAAAATTTCATATCCAACCCAAAATCCTCTCAACGATGATGAATAGACTGATGATTGAAAGTTTAGGGTGATGAAATTAACTCCAGCCCACTTCTGAGAGAATGAAACTCCATAGCCATATTGAATTCCAGTCGCTTCGACAAAATAAGTATTAAATTTGTATGCTTCATTTTGGAGATGAGGGGAAATATTTCGAGACACATAATAAGGTGCATGGGACACCTAGAAGAAAATTTTGAAGACTAATGTCAGAAATTAATAAGTATCTAGATCCCAATACCGCTTATCCTTTTAACAAGAGTCATAGACCATTTAGAGCAGGAGGAAGATGTCCCATCCCCACTTCGAGACAAATTTCCATAAGTATCAACATTTGAATGAAAGTGAATATGCCTTGGGACTCTCGTCATGACTATGGTATATAAATGATTTTGAAATTTCTTTGATCCAAATATAATCTTCCTTGGCCCAACATGGAGCCTTTATTTTGCAAAATGTTTGCCATTGAATTCAAATGTCTTCAAACATGGAAAAAATTCCATATGGTCGAATTGAGAGGTAAGTAAGAGAATCCTTTGGAGAATAAGAGGGAAAAAAAGCTCGACTCCATTGTAGCAATGGCCACCTAACAAATTATAATCATTGAATCAATGAAGACTAGAATAAAGTAAAAATTAATTTCGAAATAAGTTTCTAGACCTTTCCATAGAGAAAGAAACTCCACTTGGTTGTTTGTCGCATGACCAAGACCCCATGCAAATTGTGCCACAATTTTTTCATTGGGGTTGAATAATGCCCCTCTTACTCTTGCCTCCACCATAAAGGAACATGATTATTAAAATAACAAATATGACGCATTGTGTAGGATAGTTGAATTCCATAATGATTAGTTACGCTACACTAGAAGCATCAACATTCTCCACCATGGAAACCATTCAAATTTTACTAAAAAACCTTTTTATTATCTTTAGAAAAAAATTAAACATAAAAGTTTAATTACATACCTTAACTGATATATTTCCTTTATTATGAGGTATATAATGTCATTTCCCATTCCTTTTAGCCTTAGAATTTGATGTTTTCTTATGAGGTAACCCTTTCATACTTTGAGGTTGTTGGTGAAGCTTCTCTTGGATCTACATGAATAAACTGAGCATGGTTTCAATTGTTTTCTGGTTTTTATAATGGACAAATAACTTAACTTGTTCATTTTATTCACATAACTTAAAAGACATGTTTTTTCAATTGGGCTTATCTTAGTTGGTTGGGAGAAATAATTGTTGTCCTCCCCACCTAGGTTCAATTCTTGCAAGACACATGTTGAGGTTTATTGTAATGGATTTGAGCTCTATTGTTGAGTTTGATTAGTACCTAGAGGACCAAAACATGTACGTTCTTCATATGGAATATAAATATATTTCTCATAAAGAGGGGAGGGAAGAAAAACATATGAGACTTGTTTCGGTTTTTGAAGTCCATTACTCACATTATTAATGTTTCCATTTTATTGTGTTTTAGACATCATAATGCTCAATTCAACCAACTCTCATGATGCAAGACAACTATAAGTAATCAAAATTTGTTTTAGTATTTTTGTATATTGAAATATTTATTAATCGATCAAGTACTGAGTAATTATATTGAAACGAGTGCAAACATTATCATGTTAGCATTGTACTATCTATAGTGTATTTTGAATCTATAGTGGCACAAAATGTTGGTGTATGTTTGAATCTATAGTAGTACAAAGGGTTAGCCCTTGCATACATTTAGCTATTTATGGATTTTTTCCACACTTACACTAGTATGACCACTTTGTTTTAAAGGCCAAACTTATTGGTACATAAGGTTTCCACGATATATTGTATTTTTCCCATGTTACAAATCTCTAGGAAAGCCCTTGGATAATTTCCCTCATTTTGAAGATGATACATAGGGAAAACCCTAGATTATTAAGGCCACAAGGCCAATCGAGAACAATGATGAAAACCATTAGAGAAATATACTATATATGAGCTCAACATGTCACTTGTGGGAATCGAACCTAGGTGGGGAGGATGATAGGCATTCCTCGAGCCACGTGAGATAAATCCAATTGTATGTTAATGCATTAACTTTCTGCTTGGAAATTTACTTGAAATTTTTGAAAAGGGATGGAAGATGCTTTCATAGTTATCTTCATTTTGGATATTTAGTTTAAACCACAATTTATTGTGACTATTTCTCTTTATCATATTAACGTTTCGTTTCTTTTTCTATCAAGATAACTAGAAAGTTGGATAAAAATCTCACTTTCTAACACTTAGTTTCATAAAGTGTATATGGACAGGGAAGTAGTTCTATTGTAAAACTTCCCTCTTTTTTTTATTATGTATGTAGAGGTTCCAAAATTGGATAGGATGAGAAAAGATCCCACTACCACCTATATTTTATTGTATAATCCTAATGAATAGATATGTGATATGAGATAGTGCAATTTCAAAATTGGTACCATGATTAGTGAAGGAAACTTGTGAAGATGAGAAATCATGATTCACTAAAGCCAAAGAAACTTAACAAGTTCCATTTATTGCAATACTATGTTATACATTATGTTGGAAAGAAATCTAATACATCCAGTTCTACTTAGAGGGTTCTAAATCATTTTCATTCTACATGGATTTATTGTCTTAATATACTCTTTACATGAACATTCTTTGTTATCTTCCATTCATTAATTTAGTTATGCACTTTTCTTTCATATTTTTATTATTCCTCGATTAAGTTTTGGGCATATTATGCATATAAAAATTCATTAATGAGGTTAATATTGTGTCAATAACATACATTAGGGGAGGCTTTATGAGGGTTTTGAGTACAAATCATTATCACTAATAAAGTGAAGAGATGGATATATATGTTATCCATAGAGATCAATTTTAAGCCATAATTATATACTTCAAATGATACTATAAGAAAATGAAAAAAACGAGATAATTGATTCAAACGCATAACTGTAGCCTTGTCTTGAGAAGCATATTGTGTTATAAAATAGGTTATTATATTTGTTTCGCCTTTCTATAATGTAAAAAAAAATAGAATATGTATCATAAAGAGAATTAAAAATAGGTCTTTGTGATTTTTTACTTAATTGTTGGTTATGGGCTAGTGCTTTCAAATATAAGAGAAGAGAGACATAACTAAAATGATAAAATTGAAAAGCACATACATGAAAAACACAATTGGGTTTTGGAAAATGTGAGTGAAATACATT
>APFE030052972.1:65424-100144 GCA_000404065.3 Pinus taeda | reverse complement strand
CAACCTTCATGAGGCTGATGGATGACATCTTGTGGCCATTCACCAACTCATTTGTAGTGGTATACTTGGATGACATCCTGATCTTCAGCCAGAGTTGGGAAGAGCACCTCCATCACATCCGATAAGTTCTCCAAACACTGCGACAATGCAAGATGTGTTCCAATTTGGATAAATGCACTTTTGGCATGACCCAATTTTAGTATTTGGGATGCATTATTGATGAACAAGGGGTGCATGTGGATCCAACCAAGATCCAAGACATTTTGGATTGGCCAGCCCCAACCACTCTAACAGAGCTTCATAGCTTTCTGGGTCTTGCCAATTTCTAACGCAGGTTCGTGTTGGGGTTCTCACATATCACTTGGCTTTTGAGTCAAGTCACCAAGGTAGTAGCGAAAGAAAAATTCTTTTGGTCTGAATCGCAACAGAAGGTGTTCACAGAGTTGAAACATCACCTCTAATCTACCCTAGTGCTCACATTACTAGACTTGCAACAATCATTTGAGATCGAGACAGATGCATCTAGTTATGCTATTGGGATAGTCCTTACTCAACAAGGGAATCCAGTGGCATATCACAGTGAGACACTTTCAGACATAGTCCAGAAGTATCCCACATATGAAAAATAGATGTATTCCATTGTGTAGGCCTGTCAACAATGGAAGCATTACATTTTGGGGAAGGAAACATTCATCCACATAGACCACCGACCTATGCAGTTCATACAGATGTAAGGGAAGTTGCAGAATGGTCGCCAAAAGAAGTGGTCTACATACCTGCAACAGTTCCATTTGAATATCAAGTACAAGAAGGGTTGCACCAATAATCTTGTAGACTTCCTCAGCCGACCACCGATCATGACGTTAACCACCATGCTCAAATCTTGTGGGCACAAGACTTCTGATTGGCCAATTCTCTACAAAAGCGACGTAGAATTTAGCCACACATACCAGATGCTCTTGGAGGGTCACCAAGTTCCAGATTTTCACCTCTAGGATGCACTATTATGCCACCTGGGACACCTTTGTGTTCCTTCAAGTGAGCGTGCCAAGATGATTAAGGAAGCGCACTACAGTTGGGTTGCTGGAAATTTTGGGGTAGAGAAAACAATGGCAGTACTGAAGAAGTATTTCTATTAGCTGAACCTTTGATAGGATGTCAGGAAGTATATCAGATCCTGCACTGCTTACGCCATTGCCAAATCAACCATCAAGAAGCAAGGCCTCTATACTCTGTTGCCTACCCCTAGTCGACCTTGGGAATGCATCTCCATGGATTACATGTCGGGCCTTCCTTCTACTAAGCATGGCAATGACTATGTTTTTATGGTCGTCAATAGATTCTCAAATATGGCCATTATGGTGGCTTGTAAGAAGAATATCACAGCAAAATCCACTTCTAAGCTCTTCTTTGAATGCGTGTGGGTACACTTTGGGATCCCACAGTCTATCATCTCAGATCGGGACAACAGTTTACTCACTACATTTTGGTCTAGTCTCTGGTCATTACTGGACACCAAGCTCACTAAGTCCACAACTTTCCATCCCCAAACTGATTGACAGATAGAAGTCATCAATAGGATGATCATACACATTCTGCACATGTACAAATCAAAGCATCCACGCACATGGGATGAGAGTTGCCCCTATGTCCAAGACAGTTATAGCTGGGCTCTCCACAACTCAACTAGCCACAACCCTTTTTAGGTGGGCTTGGGATTACAACCTCCATGTCCCATTGATGTGGCCATACCATTTGCATCTACCCAGGAAGATTCAATTCATGTTCTATCTGAAGCCAACAAGAAAAAAAACTTCATTGAGCACATCCAGCACATCCGCCAATACGTCCATGTCATATTATATAGAACCAATTCTAAGCACAAGAGTGACATGATTAACATCGAGTGCCCCACAAGTTCTAGGTGGGTCGGGCCCCATTATATGCTTCACCCACTCTGATATGGGCCATACACCATCACCAAGGTAGTAGGGGACAATGCCTTCAAGCTCAATATTCCACCATTCCTTGGTCTGCACCTAGTGTTCAATGTGGACTGCCTTCGACCCTAATTTCCACCATTTTTGGACACATCCAATATTGCTGAACACCTCACACCAACAAAGTTAAACCCAGATTGCATGGAACAAGACACAATTGATCAGAGCATGGACACATAGATCAAGAACACCCGACAGCAAAGGATCCAACTATATCAAATTGTTAAAGTAGCCCAACTCCTTCACTAGGGCAAGTGGCTCACTAAGGACCAAGTTCACTAGAAGTTTCCTCATCTCATAGAGGAACTCAATGCAATGGGGACCATTGCTTCCTAAGGGGGGAGGTATGATCTAGGTATATATTGGTGGCCACCCACCTATCCCACTTGGACCCCCACCATTGTTTCTTTCATTTTTTTAGTTTCCTTAATTGTAGCACAATTTACTATTTTTGGTAGTTTGTTGGGTCTTGAACTTTTAGAGTCGTTATAAGGCCCTAAACGATGTTTTTTTGGAAAATCATTAGTGGATGCTATGGATTTATCATCAAAAGTTGTAATCCTCAGATAGACATTTCTAACGAGGTATCGTGTGCATCAAACGAAGATAGTATGTCAAAGTTACAACCCTGGGAAGTTGATGTACCAGTTTACCCCAACGGGGCCCATAATTTGGTGTTTCATCTCCTAGGGTTAGGTTTTTGGATGTTTGGGGTTTTCCATTATTTCTAAATAATAAATAGGCCTTCAAGCCTCATTGTAACACAATTTATAGGTATGTAGCTGCCACATATCTTCTCAAATATAAGCTACCATCGCCCGAGCTAGTTTATTTCCATTTTGTATGTAATCATATTTTAGTTCCTTGATATTAATGAAATGAAGTTTTATTTATGCTACATCTCTCTCTTTATGGTTATCTGTAACTTGTTGTGTTCCTCAGATTCATATAAAAAATTATCAAAGCATAAAAAATAAGGAGACACGAGACACATAATGTAGGCAATCAACCAGGGCCAAAACCTCTCCAAGCTTGAGAGGTTAACACAAACGATTCTTCTTCTCATAGAGTATTCAATTAATGAATACCAAGACCAATACTAAGACCCTTGACACAACAACCTCTCCAAGACCAAGTCATGAGACCTTTCTTCATTACTTCTTCTTCTTTCCCAAGCAACCATAAGTCAAACTGGTTGACTTCCTTCAATTTCAGCTTCTTGGATTAGGTTTGCAACTTTTAGCCTCCTTAGGAACACTAGTTGAAACACGTGTGAGAGATTTAAACTCCTAAATTCCTTCGCTCTAGATGGATACCCTTTCTCATTTAATTCATCTTGATAATGAACTTGTTTTCTCTCTTGATCTGCCCTCCAAACGTGACTGTGATATCTTGACTTCTTTTGCAATAGACAGTAACACTTCCTAGCATGTGTGGAGTGTATTGGACCAAAAACAGATCAGAAAATGGCTTGGTTGTCTTCCCATTTCCTTCTCTTTGTGATGAGGCTTCTCTCTTGTGTTTTTTAGACTTCTTCTTAGTTCAGATTGGTTGATTGAATTCTCTGTTCAAGTGAGGCTGAACTTCCCTATTTATAGTGGTTTGTGCATCCAAAATAAGTCTACTTCTCTAGGTGACAAGGCTGATATGCCTTTTCTAGATTTATTCTTAGGCTGAATTCAAGGGGAGCTCGTGACATGGCCTTGGAGGGTTAATGACTCAAACAAAATTTACTTTTACAATGTATAATATTCCCATATGGGTCTTCCATATTTGACATTGACTCAATAGACTTTATGACATGATAACCAATCCTAAAAGCTCACAATGGGAGCCTTAACTAAAATAAAATTCCTTGAGCATGAAATCCATGACTCAAGCATTACAGAAATAATTTTATTTTTCTTCTTTACATCAATTACATAAAATCACAATTACACGTCATTATGAAGACTCCTTACACTTTTCAACACTCCCTCTTAACTAGGGAGGTATTCATAATCCATACAAGGTACTTGGACATTTTCAATCTAAAGAATTCTCATAAGAAGAGTCATATTGGTAAACCATTTGTATAATATCATACCATCTAGCATTGTCACATAACAGGGTCTTGACTAACATCTTTATCTTTACATAAGATCAGAGTTCAACGCTGGCGAGACCAATGATGTATAAATGCCATCATCATTGTCTCTCTCATAACATTCCCCACCCGGGTTCTCTCAAAGTATGTTCCACTAGGAATATTCTTATCTTGGATTCCTAGTCCTCAAAGAATATTGGTCCTTTACGACTACTCTTATCTTGTATTCCCTAACTCATCCTCAAAGAGTATTAAATGCCAGATGTTTACCCGATCCTCCATTTTGTCTTCCCAAGTGAAGACAAGAATGATGTGTCTATCTCTCCCTCTCAACTTAGGGAGGACATAGTCATTCCACTGAAGGAATGTACCCATTCCTATAAACAAGAATGTACCCAAGCTCCCTCTTAACTAAGGTCTTGACCAAGATCCCTCTTGAGGGACTTGCTTTCAACGTCTCTTCAGGTGGAGATCATGGGATGACCAATTGCTTGTAGAACTACTTCCTTTGATGCCATGAATTTATTCTTTGTCATAGAGTCTACATCTTTCATGACTTCTTAGTAGGGCACAGACCATCCATCACTTTCATCCATGAGTCAGTCATGTCATCATTCCTTTCATTGGAAATTGATCCATTAGTCCATATCTGGTCTTCCTTCATGTCATGCTTCCTTCTTCATGCCATGTTTCCTTAAGGATATTTCATCTTACTTAATGGTCATTAGTGGTGGAAGACATCCACAACTCTTCCCTTGGTATCCTTGCATAAGCCCATCCATTTATTATTCAAAAATAATAAATGAATATTAAATCAAAATTACCTTTGTGATGGTCTTTCATCGTGACATCTTTCTATTTTCATTAACATCCAACATACATATTGATACATCTCCAAAATATATATACTGTCAAGGGTCTTTCTTTTTCAGACTACATCAGAGTCTTTTTATCTTTCATGGATATATCTTAGTCAAATATTTCAATCCTTGGATGTTGATTTCCTTCTTTATAGTTTCATATTCCATGATCTCTTCTCTTATTTCTTCACACATTTTTCTTCCCAAGAACTTTCAATCTGAGTTCCTCCATTTATTTTCAACCACCTCATATTTCTTATGAGGACATATTATGTTGATTTCATCTAGTTAATGTGTGACCCATTCCTTCCTACATCTCTTCAAATGAGGAGAAAATTTCTTTTGATCATGCTCTCAAGATAGAGTATTTATCTATGTTACCTGCAACCATATGACATGACTCTAGTTTATAAAATACAAACATACATACCTCATTTTCATTTAGGTCATCTAGACTTCCTTCAGTAGCTTCCTTGATTGAAAAAGTTTCAAATCCTTGATTTTTTTCACTTATTTTGTCATCATACCATTATCCCATGAATTCCCACAAGTTGGAATTATTGATGAAACACTTTCTTCCTTTTGATTAGTGAACATTCCAATGAAGATTCTAATAGAGGATCTTGAATATCCTCATCTAGCAAATGTTCCCTTTTGAATAATGTATGACTATATTTGTACTAGATGAATTTTTCTTCTTCTATAAGTACCACTTATGCTTCTAATGAGGTTACCAAGAGCTATATCCTTCCATAAGTGAGTGCCACAGACTTCAACTATCTTTCATGCTTCTATATGATGATGTCAAAAGATCTTGCTCTTAATGCTTCTATGATTCCATGATGCATCTTATTATTATTTCTAAGTGACTTGTGATAGCCATATCTTACAACAGAAAAACTTGAAAATAACTAGGCGAGGAAGACTATCTCAGTCATAGTAGAGATATTTTACTTCAGCTTTCTTGGATTTCTTACTTTTAGCTTCCTCCACTGCTTCAGTGATATGGGCTTCTTCTCTACCTATTTTTTTGTTTTCCTTCTTTAGCTTAGTAAAATATCTTTTGTAGTGCCCATATTCTTAACATCCATAGCATTTAATCTTAGCCATGTTCTTCTTCCTTTTATGAATACAAAATTTCCAACATTTTCCTTTTCTCTTTGCCATAACAACATATGCTTGATTTTTCTCATTTGATCCTACATTAGTTTTTTCTTTCAGCCTAGTTCCTTCAATCTTGCATAGTTACCATAGATCCTGGAATGGAGTAGCTCTTTTCTTCCCATAAATGCTTGAAGTAAAGTTACCCCATTCCTCTGGTAGTGCATTTAGTACTACGTTGGTCATCTCCTTACCAGACATTATTTCTCCCAGATCTTGAAGTTGATCCCTTATTTCAGATATCCTCATAAAGTATGAGGTTATTTATTCTTCTTTTTATATCCTTAGCTTGTATAGTTATTTCCTTAATGAGATAACTTCTCATGTGGTGCTTACATTAAACAACTCTACTAGTTTGTCATATATTTCCTTTCAAGTTTCAGGTTTAGATGAATATGGGATGAGGGGATCCTTGATGGATTCTATGAGAATCATTTGAGCCCTTACTTCCCATTTCATAAAATATGCAAGTGCTTGAGCATCTTATTTCAATGGTTTGGTGTTTGAGCCTTTGACGTGTTCCATGACTTCATTTTCAATGAGATTCAGATTTTTCCTCTTCTTGCATGCAAGATAGTTTGAATCCCTAACCAATTTGTTGCTTTTCTTGCAAAAAGAAATTTTGATAGATTTAGATGTAGACATAAATATACTTACTTGTGAAGATGCTTCTTCCACTTGCTACCTCCTTGAATTTGATGATGATATAGATAATATAAAAATTCTTCTTGATGAAGATAGTTCTCCTCAAGAATGGTTCTTAACTCCATAAAGAGAGAGATCACCTTAGATCCTTTGATGGTGATTTCCTTGTTGATGATGATCAATGAAGACTTCTTGATGATGTCTTGATGCTTCTTGGAAGATATTCTTCAGTGGAAAGGACCTTGCTTCAACGAAATGGAGATAGCCTTAGAACATTTGAAGATGATGAAAACATCCTTGATCTTGCTTCTCTTGGATAGTATTCAAGATACTTTGATTTGTAGATGTCCTTAATTTGAGTAGGGTCTTTGTGGTATTTTGAGGATCCCAAGACTTTTTCTGGTGTAGACTTCTTCTTCGATATAGGGTTTTGACACTTCTTTATAGATGTTGACTTTTCTTTGATGTCCTTCAAGATTTTATCCTTGAGATTTCATGTGTCCCTTGATGAGATGCCCTTTCCTTGATTTGTCACCTTAGCTCTAATACCATGTTGAGAAATATAGGGCATGAGGATTAAGTGATTTCTCTTGATATGATAACTGCTTGTGAATTTTTACTTCTTTAGGTTAGGTTCTTATATTTGATTAGATTATTATAGTGTTCTTCTTCATCAAACAATTATCAAATCATAAAAAATAAAGAGGGAAGAGACACAGAATGTAGATGATCAACCAGTGCCAAAACCTCTCCAAGAATGGGAGGAAAACCCAAACAAATTCGTCTTCTTATAGAATCTTCAATTGACGAATACCAAGACCAAGACCCTTAAAAGAACAACCTCTCCAAGACCAAGTCACAAGACCTTTCTTCGCTGCTTCTTCTTCTTTCCCAAGTCAACACAAGTTAAACTACTTGTCTTCCTTCAATTTCAGCTGCCCTTTAAATTTTCAGCTTCTTGGATCAAGTTTGCAACTTTTGACCTCCTTAGGAACCCTAGTTGCAACACGTCTGAGCGATTTAGTCTCTTAAATTCCTTCACTCTAGATGGATACCCTTTCTCCTTCAATTTGGCTTGAAAATGAACTTCTTATCTCTCTTAATCTTCCCTCCAAACGAGACTGTGATATCTCGGCTTCTTCTGCAATAGACAGTAACACTTCCTTGCAAGTGTGGAGTGTATTGACCCAAAAACAAATCATAAAATGGCTTGGTTTTCTTCCCCTTCCATTCACTTGGTGATGAGGCTTATCTCTTTTGTTTTTCATACTTCTTCTTCGTTTAGGCTGCTTGACCGAATTCTCTGTTCAATTGAGGTTGATTTTCCCTATTTATAGTGGTTTGTGCATCCAAAATAAGTCGACTTCTATAGGTGACAAGGCCGATATGCCTTTTCTAGATTTATTCTTAGGTAGACTTCAAGGGAAGCTTGTGACATGGCCTTGGAGGGTTAATGACTCAAACAAAACTTCTTTTTACAATGTATAATATGCCCATATGGGTCTTCCATCTTTGACATTGACTTAGTATACTTTATGACATGATGACCAATACTAAATGCTCACAATGGGAACCTTAACTAAAATCAAATTCCTTAAGCATGAAACCCATGACTCAAACATTACAAAAATAATTTTATTTTTTCTTCTTTACATCAATTACATAAAATCACAATTACACATGTCATTATGAAGACCGAACCTAGTTACACTTTTCAACATAATCTTTGTTGGAACACTAAACCCATAAATAGCAAGGTAAAAACTTATGCCCAATGGAGAAATCATAGGAAGAAAGCACACAAAACATACTAGCGGTTGAATTACAACATCCCTAAGGGAAGAGCATGGTAGAATTGAGATGCAAAGGAGCTGAATTGCAAAAGCTTTTCGGTGAGTTGGGATGAGAAAATTATTTGAAGAGCAAGGGGGGAACTGGGTTGTTCCACATTAACTGTCCAAAATGAAAATGAAACGTTGGATGAAAACCCTATCAAATCGATAGCGAAAACTTCTCCAAGAGGAAGATCTATGATGATTCGAGAGGTTTTGATCGGTGGATTGGATCCCAAGCCTAAAGCCTATCCTGGTGCCATGAATCTTGTCATGATGGACCATTAAACTGAGTTAATTTCCATCAAGTCAAACCCCCAAATGTGGTGAATGGCCAAAAAATATGTTGATTAAGGCACACTGTAAATTTTATCCAATACACAAATAATATAGTGCCACAGGTTAAGGTGGTATGCTCATGGATCAGGCACCTGATTTAGGGAATTTCTTTTATTGTACCTCATTAACATGACATTGCAATCACTCTTTAGGTTTTGCTAGGTAACTTGGATATGTCTCTATTAAATCGTTTCAACAATGAGTAAAAATACGTTTTTTTTAGTGATGGATGTTACAGGTGGTATCAGAGCCATGTTTAAACACTATGGGCTGTTTGGGTAAATGAAGTAATAACGAAGTGTGTTTTTTTTTTTTTTTGTAAATTAGGCTAATTCTATTATGGTACAAAAAGCTTCAAAAAGTTACAATGAGGCATGCCTCAGATATCACCATACAGAGATGGATTTGGCACCTTGAAACACCTATCCAGACAGACAATTGTGACTAAACCTATCTGTAAAACCAGCTGTCTGCACAGAAACACTAACCCTTCAAAATGTAAGCTGATTGACCCAGACATTTTCCCCTTACAGACACAATAGACCCCATTCCCAGACTATTACTTCGAACTAGATAGCCGTAGACAACAGTGCACTGAAGAACTGAGATTATCAAGCATAGAGCTGAGCATAGCTTCAGCTGTACAAAGAAAATTGCACTATGGAAACAGAGAACAGGACACACCAGACTAACAAAAATACATTGCATTACCCGCCCTCCGAGAGTCCTGGGAGTTGGCTTAGTCGTCCACGGAGGTGGATGGCTGCTCCTCCACCACCTTGCAGCTGTATGGAACCGGCTTGCTTGAGTCCGTGTAGGGCACGTCGTCCTCTGCTGGCGCACTTGGACCCGCCGCTGCACCTCCTGATGTCTCTGGCCGACTACTTTGACCCAGAACCAGTGCTGGGGGCGGAACGGATTGACAAATTCTTTGAGTGGGGGGCGGAGCTGGTTGACCCAGTGTTGGAGCAGGAGGCTTGTGCTCCTCTGCCACTGGCTGGGGGACAGACCTTTCGCATTTTTCAATTTTAACAGATACATAATATGTGTCACTATCCAGAAGGCACGGGAAGCTAAACCGAGAGGTGGGGTGTGAGATATGCTCACAGACAGAGGCGCGAGCACGCCCACGACCTCGCCCTCGACTTCGCCGGGAACTACGAGCATCATCTGACGAAGAGCCAGAGGAGCGTGTCGGGTTGGCTCTGCCGCCTGCTCCTCCGCGAGACCCGCCTCTGCGACTGCTGAGGCGAAGCCTTTCCCTAGGCATGGCGGACGGGAATTGACTGCGATGAGGTGCAGGGAGCTGAAGCTGGACAGCGAATGACAGGGCAGAGGAACAGATGGAGGGATGGCGCGGGATTTCACAGGAGCAAAAGGGAAATACTCACAATGCACGGGGAAATTACCAGTAGAGGCCCAGACAACCAGACTTACAAGCAAAGGAATAAACCTACGACGGAAGCGATAGCGGTGCTTCGTGGCGAGGGAAAGATGAGAACGATGGACATGAAACTGCACAGAAGGAGCCGGCTCTGTTGGAGATGCCGACCTTGGCCTTTGCCTGTGAGGCCCTCTACGGCATACACAGTGCTGCACACCAAAAGCCAAGTTAATCCACAACAGAACAGAAGACCAAACAGCAGGAATGAAATGATTTACCGCTTCCTAGCTCTGTAATTATACTGCTCCGTCGCATTCCGCGCCATGAGCGCACCCAGACCCTGCCTCTGCCTCCCGGAAGTCGAAATAACCCTGCGCGCACGGAGCCGAATGCCAAGGGCGGCTAGTATGCGGTGAGGTTTATGTCCCGGATTCAATTTGATGCGAAAGGGGTGGCAGGCCTTTAATGGCTGTGTACAGGTGGCGGGGTTGGGCTGCCACCTGCCCAGTGGGAATCCCGCCCCCGTACTTCCCTTACCTTCGAACACCCGCAGCCGGGATAGTTAGTTCAATTATTATGAATTTGTATAGAATAGAAATTTGTTGTAGTTGATTCTGAAAGATATTGTAATTTGTTTTAATAAATTAGATCTCTTCTAGATTTAGGAATAAGATCCACAACCAGTAGATCTTAGAAAAAAATTCTTTTGTACTTAAATAAAACCTGTAGCTCAAGAAAATGGTTTTCAGAGTGCAAGTGTGTGAGTATGGATTAGTGTGTTTTCTAAAGAAAGGCATTGAATAAATTGAAGAATTGTATTCACCTTTATTGTTGGATTATTGGTTCTTTGATTAACTTGAAATTTGTTTCAATTTATGTGTTATAGAATTGTTGTAAACAATCTCTGCCTAAGTTTCATTTCTAGGCTCAATTAGAGTCATCGTATTCTTGGATTGCAGATCGAGTTCCTTTGCATATATTTCACCATTGGGTTCTTCCATTATGACAATATTCCCTATGAACAATGTTTAAAGTAAAACCTTTTGTAGTTAGTGACCAAAGGAAATCAATGAATTCTTTATGTTTTCAAGCGGTGGTGCAAGAAACGAGGATTGTCAGGAACCCTATGCAATCAGATCATCAGAGTGACAGTGTGTCAAGATTTTGTATAAGCCCCAACCCTTGAGTAGGGCCCATTCGGAGATCACACAAGCACTTTATGTTGTAATTGGAGCAGTTCGGCCCCGACCTATAGTTAGGCCCATTTTGTTTTAGTGATTTTATTTGATTGGTTTCAACCCCAAATCATCTAAATTGGTGCCGACCTTGACCCATAGTCAAGTATTTTTTATTTTTAGTTAAATTGAGGTCTAGTCGACCATGAAATCCTACCTTAGTTGCTTTCGAGCCCCTAACTAATCCACACCAACTTAGCCCCGACCTTAGTTGGGTGTATGTTGTAACAAATTGTTTTGAAGTCGTGACCTGACCTCATGAATCTGTAGAACAAGTCGGTAAATTTGTCGAATAATCAACTAGAAGGGATTTTTTAAATATTTTCTTTGTAATTTGATTAAGTGGACTTTGCTTATAATTGAAATTGAAGAAAAAATAGTTAAGTTGGCCATTGGAAAGACAAGGTCGAGATCACTTGTTTAAATATTTTGCTATAATGAGGAACATAATGCGAGATAGGGGGCATCCCTATCAAAGTTCATGAGATGCTTTGAAAAAAAGAAGGACTACCATTAATTAGCACACACAAAAAAAATTAGTTGTAGTAATGCATGCCATGATCTAGTTGAAAACCTTTGTATCAATCCCCTGTTGTAAAAGACAAGCCTCAAAAAATTCCAATTGATGTGATCATAAGCCTTTGACAGATCAATATCCAAAGTGATGGAATGATTTTGTTGAATCTTTTCTGAGTGGAGAGTCTCTTGTGCTAGTGGATCTACATCATGTATTTGTTGATTTTATAGGAAGTCAAATTGTTCTTCCAATAAGATTTTGAAGATGGGTTTCAACCTAATAGAAATCATTTTAGTGATCAACTTATAAATTACATTGCAATGTGGGATGGGTCTATAGTCATTGAATGATGTTGACTTATGTTTCTTTGGAATCAGAAAAATGAACGTTGAATTGATTGTCCCATGCATGCGACTTTGGGACTGGGATTCCCTCGCCACCTTTAGAATGTCATATTTCAAAATATCATAGAATCCTACTTTAAAATCCAGCATAAAATTATCTGAACCAAGACATTTGTCTTTTTGCATGGAGGACAAAGAACCTAAAATCTCTCATTCAGATATCTCCTCGGTCAACACTTCGATCATTTCCTCTGTAATTTCCATGGGGAGAATATTTAGTGTGTCCAGAGTTTCCAAGATTGGATAACCTTGTGGATCTGAGAATAATCCTTTAAAATGTAGAACACCTACCTTAACCTTGTCTTTTAAAGATCTTACCATGTTACCATCACCATCCACAATCTCCCATATCATGTTGATATTTTTTCTAACATTTGCAAACTGGTGAAAAAAATTGATGTTTGCATCTCCTTCTTGTATCCAAATGACCTATATTTTTTGTCACCATAGTTATTCCTCTCTAGCTAAGGTGTATCGCTTTTGGATTTCCAAGGAGCTCAATTGATCCAGGATCTCTGATGAAAAAACATCTGACACATTGGAAGAGAAAATGTCATCAATCTTGGATTCAATATCTTTCATAGATGCTTCCTATTTCTCTCTCAAATTATTTTACCACAGTTTGATCTTTTCTTTTAAGAGCCTTAAATTATCAGATAATTGTTTATGATATGAAGAGTTCTAGACATTAGACAAGTGTGTCCAATTTTCTTCAATTAGATTTTGAAAATCCATTTCCATCATCTATGATTTGTTGAATTTGAAGGGTGCAAGAGGAAAGGAAGATTTAGCATCAATTATGAGGAAGATAGGGTTGTGATCATAAATACCACCCACTTCCACCCAATATTTTATAATTATTCTAGATGGCCAAATTCTTTTCGAGAACAAGAAATGATCTAGTCATTTCGACATAGCATAAGTGTTGGGCCTCATGTTTAGCCATGTCGGAGAAATTTTGATAAGGGAAACATCCAAAAGGTTGTTTGAATCAATAAGGTGTTTCAAGAAATCTCCTAACAAATATGAATGGGGGTTAAACCCCCATAATTCTGAAAAGGAGACAATGAAGTTGAGATCCCTTTCAAGGATAGTATAACGCTTGGCAAGAATTCTAGACTAACACATATTATTCCCAAAAAAAAATATTATCATTATATGGACCATAAACATTGAGAAAATTCCATGTCTCACCAAAATTTTTAAATTCTATATCAATCAAGATGGCCCTAGGGAAGGATGAGGATCAAACTTCCCAGAAAGAAGGGCTCCAAGCTGTGATTAGTTCCCTTGAAAGAAAATCCGCATGTACAAAACTAAACGACCATCCTTTTAAAAATGTATTTAAAAATGCTTGAGAATTTTGACCTGAAGTAATAGTCTATTGCAACATGATAATATCAAGATTTGTGCACCTCAAGAGCCTTTTGAGGGCTAGTCTCTTCTAGGTGCCCCTAAAACCTTTGATATTTCAAGACAAGAGAATCATTTGGGAAGCATTGAGGGGAAGCCTTTACTCTAAGAACAAGAGAAATGGTATTTTGTTGACCTGATCTTATCTCCTTCCATGCCTTTTCCTGATATTTTGGGATATTGGATTTTTTTCCAACATGGAATGTATGCGGAGTGTCTAAGTCCAAGCCCCCTCTATTGGTCCCATGGGGAGAGGATTTAAACTTGGTACACAAGTCATATTTATTCCTTCCCTCTACGAGGGTTGGAGGGAGATGAGGGTGCACTAATAGGCTAAGGGAAAATTCCAGATGCCAAGTTTGAGTAGGGGACTAAGGATGCATCCATAGGATTATCAGGAGCCATAACTAATGAGGAAATCAGGTTATAACCATCGATGGAGCAACAAGAGTTGTGTTTGAAGGAGAATGGTCATTCGAAATTGCCTTGCAAGGAAGGCAAGATTTAGGAATAACATTGTTTTGATCATAATTCTTAAGAGAATATCAGACTAATAACATACCAAGAAGAGATGCTTCCTTTTTGTCCACATATGATTTGTCTTTAAGGCTCTACCTCGAGCTTTATATTCTAAACTAAAGAGTTCTCGATTGGGTCCTACATCTCATTCAAATTTTATTAACCAAATATTTTTTGGTGGCATGGTTCCTCTAACTAACTTCCCACACCGCACAATGGAGTGACCTGTATATCTGCGTCGAAAAACACCAAAATGGCACTTTTCAGTAATCCACCTTTTGTACCTAGATGTGTCCTTTGAATTGGATCTTGAATTCATTTACCAATCCTTCTTGAATATCCACTTCAACCATAATCTAGGTGTATCTACAATCTTGTTTAGATAGGTATCTTTCCTCCATGCATGCAAAATGACCAAGTAAATTCCCAATCCTCAATAAATATTCTTGGTTCTAGAATTGTAGTGGGAGACTTGGAAGAATTTACCAAATATTTTGGGACACCATTGGAGATTCCGTTGGATCTAAATCTATATTCCATCACTAAATAAATAGTCCTAAGCAGCCCCACAACTAATCCAATTTCAAAACTTCGATACATCCTCTGTATCTTTCAAAACTGTGAAGAACTAGCCCTAGATGAGGATATGGAAAACGAGGAAATAGGTTATAGCAGGCACCTAATTTTTTTCCATTTAAGACCGTAGTGAGCTCAAATTGATTATATTTCCTGTAAATCTTCCCACCATCACTTTGTTAATCATCTTAGGAATACCAAAGGCCTCCCAAACTACCATCCATGGGGCTCTTCTAGCCTTCATACTATTGTTTTTTTGTTGAAGCTAGGATTGAAGCTAAGGTGGGAAGAGTCATGATAGGTTGAACCATCATTGGGATTATTAGCAGATGCATTTCTCTATATAGTTCATTAACATCGATTGTTGTCAATATTTTTCCTGTGGATAATGCATCATCCAAAGAAGGATTTAACAACTTTGAATGTCTATGAATGAATTTCATATGCGGTGTGAAAATGTCATTTAGGATGGGGTTGTCAAGATCGTAATTGACCTCATCTAGCTCCATCATGGACACCATGTGAGGAGTGTCTGTTGGGTAAAATAAATGTTAGTCCATCGAGAAATGGTAACTAGAGAAATGAAGGGCAAGAAAGCCATGATCAAATTCCAATGATATTGATAATTCACACCTGCAACCTTAAACTTGTCCTAGACCATAGTAAACCTTGATTAAATCATGCATGTGTTTGAAGAAAAAAGGAAAATATTACTTAAGACACGATCGAGAGATCTATGCCAGAGGGAAAGGAGAACGTAAAACTTCATTTAGATAGCGTTGACCTAACCCTATAAAAACATAAGTCTTGGAAAGAAATGGATAGTGGAATATCATGGAGCACTGGATGATCGCAAAAACCTTAGTGAAACCCTCTCTGAACACTCCCACCCCCTGCGAAAGTCCTCACTTGTTAAACTGTCCTCAAATGTTCCTTAACTTTGCATTTTTATTTACCCATTATGATCGATATAGGCTTGGATGATCATAAAATTACAATCCAAATTTGTTGACCAACTCTATTGCAATGAGATTCACTTACAATCTTGAGTCAAACAGAGCATAAATATTTGTCTTCTTAACCTATATATTAATGTTGAAGAGTTTGGTCATTTCTTTCTCCTCCTTGCTGAAGGTTACTCAGATTCACCTCCTTTTGCACTAATGCACAAACAATCTTCTCATCCATTCTCGGGTTTATTTCAATTTAATTGTTCAAATCAATAGCCATTATGGCTATATTTCTAAACTATATGGTGTACTCTTGTACACTCTACCATGTTTTTGCGTGTAGTAGTGCCACTAGATCCAATGGTCCTCTACATACCCAATAGGGTAAAATTGTGACTTTATGAGGGTTCTAAATTCCTCCCACTTAGTCATTATAGGATCTCTCTCCAAACTCAAGGTCTTTGTGGTTTCCCACTAAATCAGGGCATGGATGTCTAATTTTAGTCGTGCAAATGAAATATTATATTCTTCCTTTATATGATTAACACTGAAATAAAATTCTAATTGTTGCAACTAGTGATTTAGCTTCAAAAGCATCAATCTCACTTGTTATGACTTGATATCGACATATACTTACATTTTGAACAAGGAACTTGGCACTTGAACTAGGCTGAATTCTTTGGATCCTTTCTTCAACTCATTCTTTGATTCTTCCCAATCTCTTGGTCTCCCCTCTGATCAATCATTTATGTTATAACCCCATCTTATCCAATTAACCCAAACTTATTACTCAGGGTTAACATGAGGAGATTCACATTATGATTTATATCTACAACTTGTGCTTCCATCCATGAAAAGCTCTCCTGTGTAAGATTAGGATAGTTATTCAAAACTTTGTTTGCCATGGCTAGGGTTTTATGACTTTTGGATTTGCTAATATATGTCCCATGCAAATATCCATAATATATCCAAATAAACTTGATCTAATACCAATATGATCTATAAATTACCATAGATATTCCACTGGATAGTTTATCACAACAGATTTGATAAATTATACTTAAAAATATGAAATCTATGCTATTGGGGTTTATTTCTCTTTAGATTTTTGGATCTATAGATTAGTGTTTATTGCGTATGCATGAAAAATAAAATTTATGCAAAAAACATAGAAAATAAAAATAAAAAATCACAAACCACATTTGACACAAGATCTATTCCTAGAAACACTTTCGAAAGAAAACTCAACTAGAGGGAGAGGTTGCTCCACTCTATTTCTCTAAATACAAAATGTTTGTGAGTATAAATAAGTATGGCTAGTGGACCATGTGCTACTAAAATGTAAAAATCCTTTATATGTTCTCTCTTCGTGTCCCTATTTGCTACTCTTCTCATCTATGGAATAAGATGCGCTCGAAAAGAATGGAACCCCTTTTCCATCCAGTGACCCAATTATAACACAACCCGATAACCTACTAGTGGTTAGGTTTAACTCCTCCATCTCTTAAATAGAGTTACATTATTGAATATTATATCTTATTCTTGATCATAATGATATGCCTAGCCCTTTTCCATGAGTTATGGGGGCTGATGTGGCATCCTCTCAAATTACGGTGGCTAAAATAAGAAGGTCAATTTCTGAGCGACATAAATTTTGCGTACAAACTCCAATTGAGGCGATTATTGTGCCCTTGGAAATGAATTTGTGTGTAGAATAGAAGAAAAAGGTGAAACGTTGAGAAACAAAGTTTTAATCCCAAAAAAATGTCATTTATGCCTTAAAATGATCCTTGAAGGTTTCATACCCTATTTTGCCAAACTGGGTCCTACAGTAAAAATGGTTCTATGAGCTTATTCCTCCACTTTTTCCACTCTAAAATTAATGAGATGGATGATAAAGAATATAATGATCCAATACGGATCATGTCTCCCCATTTTGAGAGGATTTTGGTCTTTAAAAGCATCTACTAAATAAGATGGGGAAATTTTTCCTCCACCTTCTCTCGAGTGTACCATTTAGCTTTGCCTGAAAGTTTCCCTTTCAACCTAATATGCCAAAGGTCATGTTGCACCTATATTGTAGTTTTGGACCTCTTCTACAAAACTATGTCCTCTATCGACTCTTCTTGAGTATATGTTTCCAAATCCTCTACAGAAAGTAGGACATGTTCCTATTCTTGATCTAGCATGAAAGACTCGTATAGTTTTAGATTCTCCACATTCACAACTGAGTAAATGCGCACGTATGGGAGCAGAATAATTCTATAGTCATTATCTACCACCTTTTCTTGTATCTCAAAGGGACCATACAATAGAGTCTTGATTTTCTTACCATGACTCTGTAGCCTCTTTTTTCAACTGTAACCATACTTTGTCTCCCACCTTGAATGAATTATTCGTTTTGTGTTGATGATGTCTGGCCTTTATTTTTTTCTATGACTTTTGTAATGTATCATGTACATGTATATGTATTTTCCTAATATTCTCAACAAAATTTTCATCCCTCAAGGTATCCCTTATAAGATCCACCCTTACTCCTCCTTGCTACCCATATGCAATATCTAAAGGTGAAGGTGGTAAATGGGGTCTTACTAATAGAAGTGTGGAAAGTTCTATTATAAGAGTGTTCTATATATACTAGATGTTCATCCCGGGTCTTTTAATGATTCTAATTGTAACCCCTCAAAATCTACACCACAGTCTTGTTCACTACTTATGTATGCCCATATGTTTGCGGATGGAATTTTGTAGACCTCTTCAACTTCATGTCCATCTTCTCCCAGAACATAGCCCAAAATGAATTGATAAATATGGGTTCTCTATATGAAGCGATGCTCCTTGGTATCCCAAAGTGCACCCAGACCTGTCCAAAAACAAGTTTATTGCTTGTTGTTTGTTGATGATCTTTTTATAGGGAATCAGAACACACATCTTGTTGAACCTATCAACTACCATGAACTATTAGTGATTTCCCTTACTAGTTGTTGGTAAACCTCCCATAAAGTCCATGGAAATTCTTTCCTAGGGACGAGTGGGTACAAGAAAGGGATTATATAGACCCTATTTCCTATTACTAGGTTTTCTAGTACAATAAAGCATGCATCCTCTTATTAGCCTAACAAGTTGTTCATTCATATTGGGCCAATACACAGACCTTTGCAATTTGGCCATTGTCTTCCCTACACCGAAGTGCCCTGCAACCTTGGAGGTGTGAGACTCTCTAATAAACTGCAATCGCTCACCTATAGAGTAACATATCCTAGAGATGATAGTCAACAGTGTTGCCACCATCGTGCACATGATTGTGACTCTACAACTACTGAAACACATCCTTTAAGTCCTCATCCTCTGAATGTGCCTCTTTATATGCATCACGGGTGATTGGATCCATGTGCATTAGAGTTACCAAAGTTGTGATATTTGTTGTGGGTGGCCTTGGAAGCATGTCAGCTAAATTGTTTGTGTTTCCCTTCTTATACTTGATCACTAAATGGAACTACTTTAGAAACCCCATCCACTTGCAATGCCTAGTTTGTTGTGGCTTAATCTAGGATTGTAGGTACTGGAGTGGTTGGTGATCTATGTGGATTACTGTCTCCTTTCCCATTAGATAGTGCTTACACTTCTTTAGATATTTCATCAAACCATAGGGCTTCTTGTCAAAAATCATTATGCTTTCTCTTATATTTCTCTATGTATGCATTTCATTCCTTTCCTTCATTTCCTTTCATTTCTTGTACTACCTAGATCATATGTTGTTCTCCACAGCTAGTGTTGACAATGTGGGTGAAAATGATGAATTGTTTGAATCCATCAACTCAATGGAGACAATTAAAAAGTTTTTGAGTAAGGAAAACAAGGAATTTATTGCATTGGTCAGGTGTGATGAAATAGAGGAGAAGAAATAAAGGTGAAAAATTTTGATGGAAGGCATACAATGATATGGGATAATTTCCATATTTTTAGAGTATCATAAAACACATATATTCATTTATTAATTTTAGTTTAGTACTTTTATATGATTTGAACAAAAAAAAGGTATTTTTAAGGTGTTCTACATCATCCTACTCATGAGGCTGGTGTTGATAGTAGTGATGCACCAACATTAGAGCATCATACCATCATCCACCATGAGGCTATTTTCCTCTCCACCTATTTTTGAAAACCCTAAGACTCAGACAAATACACATTTTGGGGCCTATGGCATGCCCGCCCAGTGAATGTCATACAATGCACTTGATGGTGGAGATGAATCAATCAGAGATTCTACAAATTGATTTCCTAGATTGACACATGTTACTAGCAAGGGAACAATTCCAATTACCTTTTTAGTGGAAGAGAAAATTATTTCAATCACAATACCAAAAATCCCAAGTATTTATGAATGTCTTAGTTGTTTCCTATTATCTACTTAAAATGTACTTCTCTCTAATTATTTTAAATTAATGATAATATTGTTTCCCAAAAAACAACATCCTTTTAAGTCTATGAATAACAGGGAATTGGGAGCTTGGTTGCACCATACACATACAATGGAATTCCCAAAGTGTCAGTTTGAAAAAGGATCTTCTTGACCACTTTGTCACCATGTTTGATGATTTCTTCAACGAAGGAAAAGTCAAATCACTGGATGATACATATTTGAAACATGTCAGGGATGAAAAAGGGTTCATTTGCAAAAATACCCTAGCCATGAGCATCTTCCTATGAACATAGAAAGTGAATGAAAGAATCTAATGGAGGATGCAAAGGAGAAGAAAATGAGAAAATAAGGAAAGGTTCCACCTAATCCAAGGGGGTATATGATATTTTGAAATTAATATAATAGATTTCCTTTATATTTGTATAAAAATTGAGATATTTAACCTATTTGAAACTTTTGATAGGGTCCCAGCTGCATCAAAAGAAATAAAGGCAAGACTAGAAAAACACAAGAAACAAAAATCTAGCTAGGAATACAAGGGACTCATTTAAAAAATGTGATAGTTGAAGAAAACCTCCAAATAAATTTAGGTTTTGGCTTTCAAGTTTTCATAAAATGTCGAAAAAGAATGGGGCAAATAAAATCTACCTCTTTTAGCCACATGGTAAATCAAATCAATGGACTTTAGTTGTTGTTTACTTATAAAATCTATTCACAATTTGATTTTTCCAATAAATTAATGTGTCTATTTCTTTTAAGCAAGAGAGAAACAACAATAACAAATCCATCAATGAAAAGAAAACCCATGAAAGTGGAGTGAAACCTAGCGACTGAGGTGTGCAGTCCGACATCATGGTATTATGGCTATAAAATCAAAATTATTGATTAAAATTATTAATATTTACTTGTAGTTGATGTACTTGTAACTTTTCTTGTTTCTGTGGAAAAACATATAGAGGAGGGTGGTCTTCAATAGGAGGAATGCATGGCATTCAAACCAATCATTTTTACTATTCAACATGACAAAGAACATTTTAATCATATCTCTATAAATGAGCTACTTCTATGAATAATAACTAACAATATCAATTTAAACCTTTTTGTTATTCTATTGGATGCCCCTTTGTAGCAACGCAATGCACTGCAAAGTGAAGAGAACATGAATAAACATAGAACACATCAATGCATGCATATTTAATTACCACCAAAAGAGGGCCCAACAACTAATGAAGGGGATCAAGAAATGAAGAGGCAATCATGAAAATTATACAAATGAACTGAAAAGGAAGTGTTTGTATATAATATGAGACACATGTGTATTTTGATCATAAAATTTATTAATATAAATAATATGTTGCTACTTAATTTTTGTCTTTCTATCTTCTTACACATCATTTGTATATGTTTTATATGTAAACAACAACATATATACACACATATTCTTTCTTTTACTTATCTTTAATTATTGTTTGTTGCTAATTTATATGCATGAATTGTACTATGTCACTTTCAATTACATTTTAGTAGATAGATTTGGTATGGGGAATTAAGAGTGACGTAAGGATGGGGGAGGGGAAAGATGAGCTACCACCTTCACATGGTTGTTCATGTTCACTAGAGAATAAATTATTCTTGAAACCAAGACAAGCTCATTCAACTATTCTAGTTTAGTCTTTACAAAGTTTCATATATGTTGATATGTTTGTGTATTTATTTATTTATTATTCATTAATAACCTTTTATTCTTTGCTAATTTCTATAGGTCTTCACAATGGAAATGTAACTAATGAATATCCTATGTGTGATGTGTTTATATAAGCTCCTACCTCATCAATTTCATGGATGAAAGTTGGTAATACTCATTTTGTTGAAAATGTAACTAGTGTCAGTCTTCATAATGAAAAATTGTTATGATTAGTAAAATAATTATTTTTACTAGCATGCTCTTTTTCATGCTAAGATTTATTTATTTTTCAAGCATGGGCTTCATGCTCAAGTCAAGTTATTTTTTTATTGAAGCATGTTCTTCATGCTCAAGTCAAATTATTTTTTTACTCAAGCATGTTCTTCATGCTCATTATTATTTGTATTGGTCAAAGTCAAAGCCTTATTCAAAGCCTAGAAAAAGAATTTTCAAAAGAAGTAACTTGAGTCAAAATTATCTCAATAAGCCAAGTTGGCCCCATTGGGTGTGTGTTAAATTCTTTCCACGACTAGCTGCAAGTGTGGGGGCGGCACCCCTGTTTGTTTCCCTGGGCGCATAGGGGGTTCATATGGGGGGTTCAGCCCCCCATGTTGGGGGCTCTTAGGGGGCCGTAGCCCCCTGTACGAGGTTCGGGGCAATGCCTCCATAATTTTTTTTGGACCTTATATTAGGTGAGCGGACCTACCTATGGTTTTGTGCATGGGATTTTCACATGGTTTTGGGCATGATGTTTTTTTTGCCCATGATATTTTGTAGATCTAGTCAAGGAAACTATGGTTATGTTCTAATACAAGGTTAAAGGATTGGGGTTTATGAATTCTTTGACATGTATATATGTATTTTAACATTGAAAGGAATATAATGAAAAATCAATCTAGTAGTCTTTGTTTTGAGATCTATGGGAAATCTCAGTGTCTTTGTTTTATATTCTCGTCATTGTTGTTTTTTAGAATTCGTCTGTAGGTCATTTCTGTAAAGGGTTAAAACCTACATTTGGTATCGGAGTTGTTTCGTCTTCAAGGGGAAGCCTTTTTTGTTAAGGGGTTTTGGTCGGACCTGTGGTACACCTTGCTCAGTGGGAGATATGTAGGATCGATTCTTGTGGTGAAAGAATATGGCGATCAATGGAAAGATAGAGATCGAGAAATTTAATGGTCAGAATTTTGAGTCGTGGAAACTCAAGATGGAGTATGTTAGTGGATAAAGATCAATGTATCACGGTAGATCCGGGTACTAAACCAATGATAATGTCAACAGGATACTGGGTGAAGATGGATCAAAAGGAAAAGAGAAAAATACAGTTGTATATCTTAGATTCAATATTTTTGAATGTATCAGGGGAAACTATAGCAAAGGATTTGTGGGTCAAGTTAGGGACTTTGTACCAATCTAAGTCTCTAGTGAACAAATTGTTCCTGTGAAACAATTCGTATAACTTTAGGATGAAGGATGGAGACTCGGTGACAAACCATCAAAATACCTTCATATTGTGGTAAGTTGGTTGTTATCAGTTGATATAAAAATTTTAGATGAAGATAAGTGCACCAGTTTGTTGTGTTCTCTACAAGGTTTGTGGGATAGACTGGTTGTTTCTATAGGTAGCAATCCAACTAGCTTGAAGTTTGATGAAATAATCTCATCCTTGTTATCAAAGGAGATTAAACAGAAAAATATGGAGAGCCAAAATGGATATGCCTTGTCTGTACAAGGACTATCCCAGAAAGAAACAAAAATAAGTCCTCGAGTGGGAGATCTAAATCTAGAGGGAGATATAAATCTCCAGGAAAACTTGTAAAGGTATGTTGGAAATGCGGAAAGGAAGGGCACTACAAAATGATTGTAGATCTAAATCTCCTAAGAAAGGAAATGGATTTAATGATGCTCCTTCCTAAGAGGCAAAAACTACCTCAGATGAAGGTGGGGTTGTGTAATTGGCTTCTTCTTCAAGTACACATGTAGATCATGAGGCATGGTTGATTGACTCAAGTACAACCTTTCACTTCACTCCCCTTAGGGAGTGGTTATGCGAGTATGAGAAACATGATAGTGGTGATGTCTTCTTAGGGGATGATAGGAAGGCTAGAATTGTCAGATGCGGAAAAGTCAAGCTGAAGTTGCAAGGTGGAAGAATTAGAACACTTCCAGGTGTTCTGAATATTCCTGCATTAGATAGAAATCTGATTTCTGTAAGAAAGACGGATGATGCAGGTGTAAAAACAGTGTTCAAGTAAGATACCTCTAAGATGGTTCAAGGAGCATTAATATTGATGCGGGGAGTTCTTATTAGAACTCTATACAAGCTTCTAGGTAGTATTTTTATCGATGGGTGCAAGAATTTTGTGGTTCCTAAAAGTGGAGTAGAAAATCTAGTGGTCATTGGAGAAAAGGCCATGATATGACATCAAAGGCTTAGGCATATTCGAGAGAAGGGCCTTCGAATACTTCATGGTAATGTTATGCTAGAAGGTATGTCTAATTGATCTCTGGATTTCGATTCTAATGAACATTATGTATATGGGAAGCATAATCAGGTGAGTTTCCCCTCTGGTGTTAAAAGGGTGAAATGGTATTATAGCTTATGCATAGTGATGTGTTTGGACCTGTGTCGGTTCCATCAATAGGTAATTTTGTGTACTATGTATCATTTATAGATGACTTCTTAAGAAATACATGGGTATATTTCCTTAGGAAGAGATCTAAATTATTTGACAACTTTAAAGCATTTAAGGCTCTAGTGGAAAACCAGACAGTGAAGAAGATAAAGGTATTCAAGACAGATAATGGTGGAGAGTTCTGCAAGAAGGAATTTGAATAGTTCTCTAAGAAGGAATTTGAATAGTTCTCTAAGAAGTGTGGTATAGCACAATAGAAGACTACTCCATACACACCTCAAAAAAATGGAGTTGAAGAAAGAATGAATAAGAGGTTGATGGAAAAGGAAAGAAGCATGCTCAATGGTGCCAGATTAGGACAATAATTATGGGCAGAGGCGATGGAGACTACATGTTACCTAGTCAACAGATCACCTTCATCAACGTTGGAGAATAAGACTCCACATGAGGTATGGACTGGCAAGAAATATTATCTTTCACATATGAGGGTATTTGGCTGTGATACATATGTACACGTTCCAAAGGAGAAAAGCACCAAGTTGGATAGTAAATCTGAAAGGTGCAGCTATATTGGGTATAAGGATGGTTTAAAAGGTTATAAGCTTTGGAACCCAGAAACAAAGAAGGTTTTGTACAACCAAGATATGGTGTTTAGAGAGATGAAAGATGTTATTAAACATGAATTCCTATGAAAGGAACCCGAGAAAACAGAGTTTGAGATAAAGGAGGAAAATTCAGACTCTACAATAGAACAAGAATCAAAAGATGAAGAACCACAAACTCCAACTATGAGAAGATCAATTCGAGAAGAAGGCAACCAAAAAGGTATATTCCATCTACTTCCTGTTCAATTTTTCTTTTTCTATTAGTGATGATGATCCCAGAACTGTCATGGAGGTAGTAGATTTAGAGGATGGAAAACTATGGAAAGACCATGGTTAATTAAATGGCATCTTTGGAGAAAAATGAGGCTTGGGATCTGGTGGAGTTATCAGTTGGAAGGAAACCCATTGGAAGCAAATGGGTGTTTAAGAAGAAGATGAACACAAAAGTCAAGGTGGAGAAATACAAAGCTTAGTTGGTAGAAAAAGGTTATTGTCAAGTGTCAGGAATTGATTTTGGTAATATTTTTTCTATTGTTTCCAAGGTAGATTCTATTATATTAATTGTATCTATTACCACTACCTTTGATTTTGAGGTAGAATAGATGGATGTGAAGACAGCACTTCTTCACAAGGATCTGGAAGAAGAGATATACATGAAGTAACCTAAAGTTTTTGTAGTGAAGGGAAAGAAAGAATTGGTATGTAGGTTAAAAAAGTCTTTGTATGGGTTAAGACGGTCACCAAGAATGTGGTATTAGAAATTTGATACAGATATATAGGGACTTGGCTTCACTAGAAGCAAAGCGGATCACTATGTGTATTTTAAATTAATTGGTGACCATGTTATTTATTTGGTCTTGTATGTGGACGATATGTGTCTGATTGGAAATGACAAAGAAATTATCCAGGATTTGAAGACCCAATTGTCCTCCAAATTCGGCATGAACAATCTTGGTGCTGCAAACTATATTTTCAGCATGGAAATTAAACAAGATCAAGCAAAGAGGAATCTTTGGTTAAACCAAAGGAAGTGTGTCGATACAATACTACAGAAGTTTAATATGTAGGATAGTAAACTGGTGAAGGTTCCTATTCCTGCAGGTATAAATTTATCTCTGAACAGTGTCCAAAGACACAAGAAGAGGAAGAGGACATGTCATGCATTCCATATGCAAGTGCAGTCGATAGTCTGATGTATGCAATGGCATGTACTAGACCATACATTGCACATGCAGTGGGACTATTGAGCAACTTTATGTCAAAACTAGGGAAGGAGCATTGGACAATAGTGAAGAGGATTTTCAAGTATTTGCATGGCACTATTGATTATGGTATGTTCTACCAAGGAAAAGCAAGATTGGACAGAGTTTTGGACATTCATGGCTTTGTTGATGCAAACTGGGCTCAAGATCTGGATTGGAGAAGATCTACAAGTGGGTATGTATTTAACCTATTTGGAGGCGCAGTTAGTTGGATGAGCAAGAGACAGTCTCTAGTGGCACTCTCAACTACAAAGGTAGAATCATGGCAACCACTCATGCAAGAAAGTAAGTAGTTTGGTTGCAGAGATTGTGCTCAAGTATGGGGTTAGTACAACGAGCTATAAGGATAGGCTGTGACAACCAAAGTGCAATTTTCTTGGCAAAGAACCCTGCTTATCATTCAAACACAAAGCACATTGATGTTCAGTGTCACTTTGTGAGGGATATGGTTGAGGACAAAAAGGTGTTGTTGGTAAAAGTGGACACCTTGAAGAATGTTGCAAGTGCATTGACAAAGTCTTTGAAAACTGAGAATTTTTCTTGGCGTAGAGAAATAATGGTCGTTGCAGGGCTAGACCAATGACTAAGCTCTCTAGTGACCCCCTGTGTGGAAAATAAAACAACTAGTGGGATAATGTTGGATGTGTGTTATATTCTTTCCACAACTAGTTGCATGTACAGGGGGGTCATGAGGGGGAAATAATCCCCCCTATTCATTGTGTCGAGCATAGCAGGGGGATCACAGGGGGCATGCATCCCCCCCTATAGGGGGGTTTCAGGGAGGTGGTTTTGGACCCTATACTAAGTGGGCAAAACTAGCTATGTTTTTGTGCATGGATTTTGCACATGGTTTTATGCATGATGTTTTTTCTGCCGACGATATTTTTTAGATCCGGTCAAGGGAACTACGGTTATGTTCTAATATAGGTTTAATGGATTAGGGTATATATGTATCGTAACATTGAAAGGAATATAATGAAAAATCAATCTGGTAGTCCTGGTTTTGGGATCCAGGGGAAATCTCTATGCATTTGTTTTATATACTCATCATTGTTTAATTTCTATTTTTTAGAATTCGTATGCACGTAATGTTTGTAAAAGATTAAAAACTAAATTCCCTACCTATCAAGTCAGCCCTATCCAGGAAAATGCACCTATTCTACTCCATTTGAACAAGTATAAATAAAGGATAGTTTAAGCTCATTTGGAAACAATATTTCCGCATCAATTGATCATCTAATCTTCTGTGATAGAGCGAAAAAGAGATGAAGTCAAGGAGAAAAAGGGAAGGCCAGAGTTTTATCTTTTTAAAGTCTCACATATGTAAAAATAGGAGTATTTTATGAACTTGCATGTGTGGATACTCTACTAGGACGATTCTTTTGTTGGTAAATCAAAGATTTTCTATTGACCTGAATTTGTTGATGGACTTATTGCTAGAAGAATATCTTGAAGGAGGGCTTGATTCGACATATTGGAGGTTGGAGTCGTTAATTTTGGAAACTCGAGGACAAATTACCTCCTTTGGATAGTCTACCTCATCAAGGAATACCCATACTAGCCCTTGCAAGAATTTAATTTGGTTAAGGAAAAATATATTTTAATATGGGAAACCACATGTGCACAAAATGGACAGGTTGACCCAAAAGGAAATTGAACACCCTTGGATGGCTATAAATACAAGTCAAGTGACCCTCATTTGGATATCATCAATCATTCTTCTTTCTTTGGTTTGGCTTTCACTAGTCTGAAATTGCTTCGTGGGGAACTTGTTCGCATAGGTCCGAAATTGCAGGGTTCGATCTTGCACGTATGGATTAGGGTTTTTGGTTTGTAGTTGCAAGGTTGACACATGATATTTTCATTTGCATTCGTATGCACGCAAGCCTCTGTCTACGGCTAGTATATTTCAACCACACACATATCTCTCTCTCCATGCATCTAGAAACTAGGGTTTAATTTGACAGTTGACTACAACTTCTGTCAAATGACTGTAGACATTGACAGTTGAATGCAAGCTTTTGAATCATGATTTTGATTAGTATTAATATTGGGTTCATCTTTGAGATATTGTTTGGCTGGTTTTACTGGATAATATTGTGAATGAAGAAATGGGTCATTGTACTCTCTTTGCTAAAATATTCAATGAAAATCTAAGAAGAAGAATTTGAAAGGGTTTTTCCCCTTGTGGGGTTTTTCCATTATGTCCCACAAATCTTGGTGTCTCTATGTGTGAATTTTTTTCTTTTACTGTTTTTTTATGTTCCACTACATTGATGATGATATTGTTCTTTCTGTATAATGGCATATGTTGTTAATGATGTTATGATGTCGTGGGGTGAATTAAAAATGTAAATGATGAAATGCAATTATCTAAAGCAAAGAACAATATAGCCCTAAGAAAAATTATCAAGAGTCTTGTCTTGGTCTTGGGCCTTGGATATATGACTTTGATATGATTCTATAAGAAGATGCTTTTCCTTGGTTTTCCCCCTTGTGTGGTTTTTTCCCTGGCTTGGAGCCTATAACTTTGTGTTCTTGTCTCTTGTGATCTTCATGTTTTGTACTCTTGGTAATTGCTTGATTAATGAAGAAAACATAATAAAGAAGCCAACAAATTCACAAGTAATTATCAAGTAAGAGAAATTAACCCTAATCTACAAGAATTTTGATTTCTCAACATGGTTTCAAAGCTAAGGTGAAGTAAGGGTAGCTTGAAGACCACATCTTGTTGCCAACTTGTTGGTAGATATCTCTCCATCAATGGAAAAGGTCTAGAAGCAGTCTTGGAGAAGTATATGAAATATTGAAGGTCAAGAGTAGATCAAAAGGTCTTGTATCACATTAATTGCACAAGAAGATCCTGACCTGGGAATAAATGTAATAATGGTATGAAAAACATTACAATGGAAATTTGAAATCCTCTCCATAACCTGATACCGTCTAAGGATTTTTCATGAACCAATACAAAATGAAATTTGATGGATCTGAGCTTCTTGACAGTGGCATAAAATTACCTATAGAATTTTACGAACCTATGACATAAAAAAATTTATGGATTCTTTGACATAATCTGAATTCTCCGAGGTAACACCCAAGTCTTTTGTGGCACTATGAAATCGTTCGTGAAAGTGTGGCATTTTTCTTTGTGAAATACATTTTTTTATGTGGGATCTTGAATGAAGTGTTATATGAATTATGTTGCATAGATATGCAAGAACTTTGAGCTATATTTACTGTGTGGTGAGACCTACTTATAAGGGTCTGAAGTTCACTCCTTATCCAATTCTTATAGCTTTGTAAAAATATAATTACATATCTCGACCAAGACCAAGAGGGATAATTTGAATTCATCGCTATGTGATCTTGGATACATTAATTAATATAAAGGCTTGAATTTTTATTCAAGTTCAGTAACATAAACCCTAGCTCTGTGGGTTTGACATTCAGTCGCATTGATTACCTAACACTTGTAGTAAAGAAAATTTTCTTGGATATAACTTGAAGGATTATCCTAAAAGGTCAATAACATATAATGAAAGGGACCAAGGTTATATAAAACATTTGTGTAGAAACCATAACTTTGTGAACTCCAAGATATATTTGCAATTCAAAGACTTACATTATTCATATAATAGAAAGACTAATCACATCATCAAAGCCGATTTATTTAATACAATAATGTCCAATAAGTAACTGAAGATTGATGAAGAGACTACAACCTCTTCTATAATCAAAGAACATTGAAAGCACTTCAAAAAAGTCTCTATAGTCAGCATTATATTTCAAAGATCAAAGATCAAAAGTGTAAGGTATTTCTGTTGAAAATAAAATGATACATAAACAACCATCTCTATGAACCAGTTCATTCTCTACTATAGCAATATGTCTTCTTGTGACATTTGATTTAGTTACGACCTATGGAATATTCGAATGGAAATAATATTGAAGATTGATTCCCTCAAAGATTCATCTCTATGATTCAAAGTATGAAGAAAATATGATAGAAAAAATTCTAACATTGAAATAAAGGCATATTTAAGGATCATCCTTGTGACACAAATATATGAAGCAAACATAAAAAAGGGGGCCACTACAATTATGTAAATGGTGATAATACATATGAAGCTCTTCTTAGTGATACCAATATATATAGCGACTAAGCCATTGAAAACTATACTTGAAATAAGGATGGAGTAATACATGAAGCCGACCTATCTGTGAATCTTTTCAAAACAATAGGAATTACCTTAGTTCACATTCTAGACATTGAAGAAGTGTAACATTTGAATCTTACTCAATTCACTAAAACATGATCTATTTCAATTGGAAGAAAAGGATATATGTCAAAAGAAGATCCCTACAAAGAAGGACAAGTGGCTCACATACTCTTTTCTATGGCTAGTATCATGTTCAGTAGCTTTCATTTGTGGCTCACATTTTTTGTCACCATGGCTCACGCTATATTCCTCTATGGCTTGTTTACACAATGGTTTGTATTATATTTATTTATGGCCCGTACATGTATTTTATGTAGCTCACTTCTATTATTTCAAGCTCATATAGCCTATAGCTCACTCTCTTAGTTGTGTCATGTATACTATGTGGATCACACTTCATCTCACACTCTATATTATTGTGACTTGGACTTATGAACTGTGATAATAACCTATGGTTGGGACTTGGAGGTATGAACTATGATAATAACCTATGAATGTGACTTGGAGAGATGTATGATAGATTGTTATATGGACAATGATGATGATATTAACCCTATATCAGTGGCCTAGATCTATATGACAGTGACCTCGACATTGACTTTGATATTTCCGTATGGCTATGACCTTTGGTATGGTAGCAATCTTAATGTATGGCAGTGATATTGATATGGCAGTAACATGACAAGTGACCTTGTTCTATGATAGTGACTTAATACTAAAGCTATACGATAGAGATGGATGATTGATCTACTATTGGACAATAATGGATGACATAAAATATGACAGTCACATAGATGACTATGATGTATATGACAGTGCTTTGAATATGTGACAATGATCTATTTGAGCTTGATCAATAGATGGAAGAATTGAGAGAACATGGAAAAGCATGAAGATTAAGGAGGAAGGAAAATTTGATTAGATGAAAAGAATTTCACCTACCTTAGCTACTAGACAATGAGAAGGAAGTAATGTTGACTTCAGAGGGATCATGGAGCAAAAATTGACTTAAAGAATCTTACTACTTGAAATTGGGAGAAACATCGACTATTTTGGAAACTCTATAATATTTTGGATTGGATTTGGCTTCCGAAAAGACATATAGCATATATGTGTACAGATGCAGAAAAGGTAGCTAATCGTCATAAGATAGTTTTTTTATGATTTCAAGATATGTTATATTCAATATTGATCAAGAAGATGCCAGGCACTACTGCTAATAAATATACCCTTGATGAATGGAAGCTAATATGATTCTTGGAAAAACGTGAAACATAATTATATTGCAAGGAAAGAAGATGTGAAGGCTTGCATAATTAGATGTGAATAAGTTTGGCTCCATAAGATGTTTGTTGAAATACTTGATGGCATATTTGAAAAGTTCACAAAAATACAGGAAGGTCGAAGCTCGTTATCAGTGTAATGCAGATTGAAGCCCAACAACTACAACAAATATCTCCATGAAAGAATTTTTAGCTTTTTAAGACAAGCTTGAGCTTGTGGACGTTTCTCCCTGTTTGAAAGGGAGTGAGTATTTCCTCCCTAATTTAAAGGGAGTGATGATAGAGTGATGATGGACATTGTATTCACCATGTTTCATATACTAGACCTGGACTAACAATTCTAAGTCTAGTGAAGGCACTGATAGGGAGAATGGAGGATTGGATAAGCATCTGGGACCGATACTCTTTGAGGAATGGTATCCAAGATAGGAGTAGTCTTGAGGACCGATACTATTTTAGGATAGGGTATCCAATATGAGAGTAGTCCTGAGGAGGAGGACATATATTCTTTGAGGAGGATTGGGCATCCAAGATAAGAATAGTATCGTGGGGACATACCTAGTGAACACCCGGATGGTGTATGTGCCTGGAGAGGGGTGGTGGTGTTGTATAAATTTATGCCTCCCAACATTGTGCCCTAATCTAGTGGAGAGGTATAACTTTTTAGGCCTTGCTATATTTGACAATGTCAATTATGACGATGATAATGATGTTGCTTATGAATCCAAACTCTTCTTACGAGAGTATTTCAATTTGAGATTATCCTTGTACCTTGTTGTGTCAATATTAATACCTCCCTACTTAAGAGGGAGTGTTTAAAATGTAAATAGTGTTGGTCTTCATAATGAAAATTTTTCATGATTAATAAAATAATTATTTTTACTAGCATTCTCTTTTTCATGCTAAAAAAAAAAATTTCAAGCATGGTTTTCATGCTCAAGTCAAATTATTATTTTACTCAAGCATGTTCTTTATGCTAATTATTATTTGTATTGGTTAAAGTCAAAGGCTTATTCAAAGCCTAGAAAAAGAATTTTCAAAAGATGTAACTTGAGTCTAAATTGCCTCAAGAAGACAAGTCAGCCCTACCTATCAAGTCAGTCTTGTCCAAGAAAAGACACCTATTCAACTCCCTCTAAACAAGTATAAATAAATGACAGTTCGAGATCATTTGGAGACAATATTTTCACATCAATGAATCATATAATCTTTTGCAGTAGAGCTAAAAAGAGATGAAGTCAACGAGAAAAAGGGAAGGTTGAAGTTTGATCTTTGTAAAGGCTCGCATATGTAAAAACAGAATTCTATTTGGAACTCACACTCATGGATACTCTGCCAAGATGAGTCCTTTGTTGGTAAATTGAAGTTTGCTATTAATGCTAAATTTGTTGATGCACTTATTGCTGGAAGAATATCTTGAATGAGGGCTTGAATCGACATCTTGGAGGTTGGAGTCATGCCTTGGTCTTGGGTCTTGGATATCTCACTTTTATCTGATTCTATAAAAAGATATTTTTTTCTGGGTTTTCCCCCTTGTGGGGATTTTTCCCTACCTTGGAGATTTTATCTTTGTGATCTTGTCTCTTGTGATCTTCATGTTTTTGTACTCTTCGTAATTGCTTGATGAATGAAGAAAACATAAAAATATAATTAAGAAGCCAAAAAAATCATAAGTAATTATCAAGTAAGAGAAATCATCCCTAATCTATAAGACTTTTGGTTTCTCAACACATTTTTCCATTTTAGTTAGTGTGTGTGCACAATTGTCGAATATTCATGTTGATACTGCTAATGCCATTTCTCGATAATTTATTTGATGAAAATATATGTAGCTTTTGTTTAACATTAGTTGAATAAGGGCATGAGCCTTGCAAATGATAAGAGAGCCATCATTCACCAAGTCATCCAAATTTGGTGTTTGGATCCCTAATTGGATTCGGTTAACATGATGGTTTGAACATGCTTAAGAAAAATTTCCACTTACAACCATGTTACTACAAAATCTCACAATTCTTCTAGAGATAAAGTCCAAAACCTTAAGTGTGAGACCCATGACACCTCAAAGGGGGCCACTGTCACCTCACCAACACTCCTCTTGCTTCTAGCCATATATCCTCTGACTCAAGTGGAGTTCTCCCTATAGATCCTTGAGATCTAATGGCATGACCATACCAAGTCAAAATATATCCAAATCTTTTTCTCCCTTCCTCTTTATTTGCGGAGACCCTGATCAAAAGATTAGAATTTGAGCGTAGCACATGCAACCTTCCCAACATCAAATTCACGCAATCTGTTAAATGCATCAATCACTCTTAATTCATCGATGACACTATTTTCTTGGGAGGTGCCTCGACAACCATAGCCCAAAGATTCAAGAAGGTCCTAGATCACTTTCTAGCAACCTCTTAGGGCTCAACGAGTTCAACCAAATCATAGATACACTCTTGAAACATTTCGGCTACGAAGAATTAGTTTTCCATCCCCAAAGGAAACTCCTTCTATTGGACCCTCCATGTAGGTTTTAACCTCGTATAGAAATTACCTACAAACGAATTCTAAAAAATATAAAGTAAAAAATGGCGAGAGAATAAAACATAAAATAGATATACACAGAACTTTTTCCCTAGATCCCAAAATTGGGACTACCAGATTGATTTTTCATTATATTCCTTTCAATGTTACAATACAT
>APFE030052972.1:26494-64915 GCA_000404065.3 Pinus taeda | reverse complement strand
ATATATATAATGTTGAAGCATCCATAAACCCCAATCCAATAACCCTAGATTAGAACATAATTGTAGTTCCCTTGACCGGATCTACAAAATACCATGGACAGAAAACCATCATGCCCAAAACCATGTGCGAAATTCATGCACAAAACCATAGGTAGGTCCACCCACCTAATATAGGGTCCAAAAAAAATTTCCAGGGGCACTACCTCGGACCCCGTGTAGGGGGCTACTGCCCCCCTATAAACCCCCGACAACACCCAATGCAACGTATAAGGATGTATCCTGCGCGTGGGGTAGTCATGGAAAGAATATAATACAGCCCAACATTCTCCCACTTGTTGTCTTCTTTCCACAGGGGGGCATAGGAGAGCTTATTCATTGATCCAGCCCTACAACGCCCATTGTTTCTCTACACCAAGAGAACTTCTTAGTGCTCACAATTTTTTTCAATACATTTGTAGTATTCTTCAAAGTGTCCACCTTTACCAGCAATACCTTTTTTTCCTCAACCATATACCTCACAAAGTGATATTTAACATCAATGTGCTTTGTATTTGAATGATAAGCAGAGTTATTTTCCAAGAAAATTGCACTTTGATTGTCACAAACTATCCTTATAACTAGTTGCACTAACCCCCATACTTGAACACAATATCTGCAACCAAATTGCTTCCTTTCTTGCATGAGTGGCTGCCATGTATTTTTCCTTTGTAGTTGAAATTGCCACTATAGAGTCTCTTACTCATGCAACTAACTGCACCTCAAAATAGGTTAAACACATACCCACTTGTAGATATTCTTTGATCCAGATCTCCAACCCAGTCTGCATCAAGAAAGCCAGAAATGTCCAAAACTCTATCTAATCCTGGTCTTCCTTGGTAGCAAAAACCAAAATCACTAGTGCCACATAAATACCTAAAAACTCACTTCACTATTGTCTAATGCTCCTTCCCTGGTTTTGACATAAACCTGCTCAATACTCCCACTACATGTGTAATGTCTGGTCTAGTATAGACCATTGCATACATTAGGATACTGACTGCACTTGCATATGGAACACGGGACATGTCCTCTTCCTCTTCTTGTGTCTTAGGACATTGCTCAGTAGATAACTTTACACCTATAGGAATAGGAACCTTCACCAGTTTACTATCCTACATATTAAACATTTGCATTATTCTATCGACATGCTTCCTCTGGTTTAACTGGAGCTTCTTGTTTTCCTTATCTTGTTTAATTTCCATGTCCAAAATATAGTTTGCAACTCCAAGATCTTTCATGTCGAATTTGGAGGATAATTGGGTCTTCAAATCCTAGATAATTTCTTTATCATTTGCAACCAACAACATATCATCCACATACAAGACCAGATAAATAGCACGGCCAACAATTAATTTAAAATACACACAGTGATTTGCTCTGCTTCTGGTGAAGCTAAGTCCCCATATAAATGTATCAAATTTCTAATACCACATCCTTGGTGACTATTTTAACCCATACAAAAACTTTTTTAACTTGCATACCAATTCTTTCTTACCCTTCACCACAAAGCCTTCAGGTTGCTTCATGTAGATCTCTTCTTCCAAATCCCCGCGAAGAAATGTTGTCTTCACATCCATCTGTTCTACCTCAAATTCAAAAGCAACAACAACAGATAAAAGTAATATACTAGAAGCTACCTTGGCAACAAGAGAAAAAATATCACCAAAATCAATTCCTGACACCTAAGAATAACCTTTTTCTACCAACTAAGCTTTGTATTTCTCCACCTTTCCTTCTGCATTCATATTCTTCTTGAACACCCATTTGTTGCCAATGGTTTTCCTTCTAGCAAGCAACTCCAACATATCCCAAGCCTCATTTTTGCGCAAAGATGCCATTTCGTCAACCATGGCCTCTTTCCAGAGTTTGCCATCCTCTGAATATACTACTTCTGTCACAGTTTTGGGATCATCATCAATAATAGATAAAGAAAAATTTGAACAGAAAGAAGATGGACTATACCTTTCTGGTTTCCTTATTTCTCGAACTGATCTTCTCACAGTCGGAGTTTGTGGCTCTTCATCTTCTTATTCCTATTCTATTGTACAATTTGACTCTTCCTTCTTTAGCTCAAACTCTATCTTCTCAGTTTCCTTTGGTAGGACTTCATGTTTAATAACATCTTACACCTCTCTAAACACCACATCTCGGTTGTACACAACCTTCCTTGTTTATGGGTTTCAAATCTTATAACCTTTTAAACCATCCATATACCCAAAAAAGATGCACTTTTCAGATTTACTATCCAACTTTTCTCTTTTCTCCTTTGGAACATGTACATATGCATCACATCCAAATACCCTCATATGTGAAAAAGAAGGTTTCTTACTAGTCCATACCTCTTGTGGAGTCTTATCCTCCAACATTGATAAAGGTGATCTATTGACCAGGTAACATGCAGTCTCCACCGCCTCTGTCCATAATTCTTGTCCTACCCCAACACCACTGAGCATGCTTCTTGTCCTTTCCATCAACATCTTGTTCATTCTTTCTGTAACTCCATTCTTCTCAGGTGTGTATGGAGTAGTTATTTTCCATGCTATACCACACTTCTTACAGAACTCTTCAAATTCCTTCTTGCAAAACTCTCCACCATTATCTATCCTCAACACCTTTATCTCCTTCTCTATCTGGTTTTCCACCAAAGCCTTAAATTGTTTAAACCTATCAAATATTTTGGGTTTATTCCTAAGGAAATATATCCATGTATTCCTTGAGAAGTCATCTATAAATGATACATAGTGCACATACTTTCCTAGTGATGGAACTGACACAGTTCCAAACACATCATTGTTCACAAAATCTAATATATGTTCACCCTCTTACCACCTGAGGGGAAACTCACCTGATTCTGCTTCCCATATACACAATTTCCACAAAAATAAGAATCCAAAGAGCTATTAGACATACCTTCTATCATACCTTTACCATGAAGAATTTGAATGGCCTTCTCTCCAATATGTCCAAGCCCTTGATGCCATAGCATGGTCTTTTCTCCAGAGACCACTAGATTTTCTGCTCCACTTTCAGGAACCATAGAATTGATGCACCCATTAATAACAGTGCTACCTTGAAGCTTGTACAGAGTTCCAATCCAAACTCCCTGCATCAATACCAGTTCTCCTCAAACCATCTTGCAAGTATCTTTCTTCAACATTGTTTTTACACCTGCATCATCCAGCTTGCTTACAGAAATTAGATTTCTGGCCAATGCAGGAATATGCAGAATGCCTAGAAGTGTTCTAATCCTTCCACCTTGCAACTTCAACTTGAATTTTCTGCGACCAACAATTCTAGCATTCCTGTCATCCCCTAAGAACACATCACCACCATCATATTTATTATGCTCACAGAACCACTCTCTATGTGGAGAGAAGTGAAAGGATGCACCTAATTCAATCACCCATGCCTCATGATCTACATGTGTACTTGAAGAATAAGACAAGTACACATCCCCACCTTCATTTGAGGTGGGTTTCACCTTTGCATAAGGAGAATCATCAAATCCCTTTCCTTTATCGAGAGCTTTAGATTTACAGTCCCTTTTGAAGTGCCCTTCCTTTTCGCATTTCCAGCACATCTTTATAGGTTTTCCTGGAGATTTAGATCTCCCTTTAGATTTAGATATCCCACTCAAGGACTTATTTTTGTTTTTTTTCTGGGAACATCCTCGTACAGCCAAGGCATCACCATTCTGGGCCTCCATATTTTTGAGTCTCATCTCCTCCAACAACAAGGATGAGACTTTTTCATCAAACTGCAAGGCAATTGCATTGCTACCTATTGCAACAACCAGACTATCCCATGAATCTGGTAGAGAACACAACAAACTGATGCACTTATCTTCATCTGAAATTTATATATCAACAGATAATAGTTGGCTTACCACAGTATTAAATGCATTTATATGCTCTTTCACTAAGTCTCCATATTTCATCTTCAGGTTATACAACTTTTTCCTTAGGAACAATTTATTCACTAGAGACTTAGATTGGTACAAATTCCCTAACTTGTCCCACGAAGCCTCCGCCGAAGCTTCCCCTGATACATTCAACAATACTGAATCTGAGACACAAAATCCTATTATGCTCTTTTCCTTCTGATCCAACTTCGCCTAGTCTGTAGTTGGCATCGTTTTTGGTTTAGTAGCTGGATCTACCGCGATCCACTAAACTTTATTCACCAACAGATCCTCCATCTTGAGTTTCCAAAACTCAAAAGCTGACCATTAAATTTCTTGAGCTCTATCTTTCCACTACTCGCCATCTTCTTTCACCAGAAGAATCAATCCCGCATATCTCCCACTGAACAGGGTCTACCATAGGCCCAAGAAAAAAACCCCTCAATAGCAAAGGCATCCCCTTGAAGCCAAAACTAGTCTGATACCAAATGTAGCTTTTAACCTCATACAAAAATTACCTGCAAACGAATTCTAAAAAATAGAAAATAAATAATGGAGAGAGAAGAAAACATTAAACAAATATACATAGAGACTTTCCCCTGGATCCCAAAACTGGGACTACCAGATTGATTTTTCATTATATTCCTTTCAATGTTACAATACATATTTATACATGTCAAAGCATCCATAAACCCCAATCCAATAACCCTGGATTAGAACATAATCATAGTTCCGTTGACCGGATCTACAAAATACCATGGACACAAAACCATCGTGCCCAAAACCATATGAGAAATTCATGCACAAAACCATAGATAGGTCCACCCACCTAATATAGTGTCCAAAAATATAACACAACCCAACACTGCATAAGAAAATCCCCACCTCCAAAAATCTCAAAAGAAGAGGAATTTGTGGACCATTATATTGCCCCCTCTGCTTCCTCAATGAGGAAATGGTCCCCCACCTATTCTTATCACACCCTTTCACTCGTAAAGTTTGGAATATTGTTGTTGATCCCTTATCATCAAGACTCAATCTCCCTAATGATATCTCCAATCTACTGAAAAAATGGCCCACTCAATATGCATGTTCTTTCACATGCAAGCCAGGATTTAGATGGATATTGACTTTGCTTCCCAAGTTTATTTGTTGGTAGATATAGCTCTCAAGAAACAATGTCATCTTCAAGAATAACAAAAATCCTCCAAGGATGGTGGCCACCAAAGGTCCCTCTCTTTGTGCGACAACAAAACAATTAAAAGTCAAATATCCTAACCCTCTTTTGGATTATTAAGAGAAGAAATGGCTAGAGCATCTTGCAGTTCCTATGGTTGGATTTCCTATAAAGGGCATTTGAAAGCACGTTACTCCCTTGCATTGAAAACTTAGGTTATTTGTTGCATACTTTAAAAACTGGAGGATGCAACATAAGAGATGGATTTTATTTTTTGATGGGGCATCTAAAAAGTATCCAGACATGGTAAGAGGGGGATGGATTATCATAAATCCAGAAGAAGAAACATAAACTAAGTTTGTCTGGGGCTTGGGTAAGAGATTGAATAACCTTGCCGAAATGTATGGCCTCCTTCTTGGCCTTCAACTAACTAAAGTGTAGGAAATATCTTATATTGTTGTTCTGGGAGACTTTTTTTTTAATCATTCAACACCTTTGCTTGACTTCTCTCCCTAAGAATAATGCACTTTCTCTCCCACTCTACAAAATTTCTAACATCTTATATTCATTCTCTTACAATTCATTTCATCATATTCTCAACAATCATAATAAGGAAGTTGATGCACAAGAAAATATAGCTCGCTAGCTAGAAGAAGGGAAACTTGGGATCAATGATAACGACATTTGGAAGCATATCTCATGATCGAGTCAAATTTCATGCTTTATCTCTCCATCACTACGTGAAATTCAAAAAGGAAGCCTTCTTCCCCTTATGGTTAGCAAAGATGGAAAACTTTCTCTTACAGCCCACACCCACTATATTCGTGTGAAGCCACCCAGATGGCGACCACTGTGTGCCAACTCCTTCATATGGACAAATGCCTCATCCAGAGGCATCGAACGCATACACAAGAGATTTGGTTCAAAATTAAATTCAATCCCTAGCAATGTTTCTCACACTCCTTTTCCCTCTCAAAATTGATATTGCTAGTCACTTCTTCTAGCTTCCGACATCGATGGCTATGTAGAAAGAATGGGAAATCCTGAAATCTATGCAATCATTCATGCATGTTGAGGATGTGAAATTTGTTCAACATTGTTAAATCTAAGGGTTAGTCAGGTGAAGAAGTGGTCAATTTCCATGGGCTAGCTCTGATGCTCTCTCATTCGGGAGTATTCCTTCCTCTGGTATATTTCTACTCCATGCACATCTGGTTCGTCCTCTTCTTGCAAATCCTATTTAAAGTGTAATTACTGCTCTTAAAGGGAAAATAGATATGCTAGATCTCATCACTCTTCCAAAGATAATGCCTTGAGGAGAACTGACAATCTCAAAGCAACTCTTCAGTTAGACTACCTCTAGTCTCTGCGTTTGAGTGACTATAGTGGTCCATAATTAACTCAAAATCAGGTATAAGCCCTTAATGTTTGGCTGGTACTTCTCCTAATTCTACCCCTCATTGGTTTTCTGGTCATTGCAATGAATAATATGACATATCACTAAATTCAATCACCCAAAGGGCCCATGCAAGTATCATCTCTCCAATGGCTCATCACTTCCAACTATGTTTGCACCTGCCCCTAGATTGGCCGCAGAAGTCTTTGAACTATGTCAATAAATTTTGGACCTAAGAGAAATTGTGCAAAGTCAGCAGATCAATTTTTAATGCGTGGAGGATGATATGGATGGGATGCACCTTCAACTAGCTCACCTCCAAGATCATAGGAACAATGAGGACTCAAGAAGCATAACAAGTAGCACTCCTACAAACCAAATATCAATTGATTTGTTGCAGTAAGAAATGACTAATCCATGTATATGTATTTTAATAAAAGGCCAATTTTCTAGAGTCTATTAGTAGTAGAAGTGTAAATTTTGGCACTAGGATGGAGTGTCATAAAATTATGCCAGACCATTTCAAGATAACTCTTCCTTTCCTTTTAGAACCTCTAGTCATTTTGAGCAATATGTAAATTTCTCGTGTATCGTGCTGGGACTAGGCACCGACCTAATAGAAAATTATTTCTTATTGTTGTAAAAAAAAATATCCAAAGTTTCCACCTCACACTCCTAAAATCAAATGGTCTGATCAATTATGTTTTCGGTGGAAGATATGATTTTGATATTTCTTAGAGTAATCAAGGTTAGAGTTCAAATGGAATGTCCCCAAACATCATAACTACAGGATTTTCCATGAGAGTGGAGCTCTAGACAATTGGCTTGTGTTAAAAATATGAAAGTTATATGTAGAAACTTAAAAAATCCTTTGAAAAAACTTGAAAGTTCTACTTAGAAAACTAAATGTACTTTGCAAAAAACTGAATGTTCTATGTTGGGACTTGAAAAAGTACTTTGCAAATAACTAAATGTTCTATGTCGTTACAATTACTTAGAATGCATATCTACTCTTCAAAATTTTTCCAATCAACAATTGTAGATAGAACATAAACATAAGTATCATATGAAGACAACAAAGCACAAATATGAGACACTAAGATTTTGGTCTAATGACCAAGGAAAAATCCCTCAAGAGGGAAAACCTAAATTATTCTTCTTCTAGTAGATTTCTTCAATTATTCAGCAGAGTACAGAGAGAGAGAGAGAGAGAATGAGAATGAATAAAGTCAACATTGTTTAATCAACTTGTCGTTGAAGTGCTCTTGCTCTTCTCTTGAAGACCTCCTCCTTCTCTTGATCAAATATTGTCCTTCACACTTGTTCCAATATCCCCTTGTTCTTGCTCTTCACTTGTTCTCACACTTCTCTTGCGCACTCTCAACACTTGCTCTCCTTATTCACAATGAACATGCTACTCTCAATTCTCACTTTCTCTTGCTTAAATAGATGAGAAAAGAGAGGATCTACAAAATGAATTCATGCCTTGAGCCAACAGTAGGAGAATCAAATTCCACGAGGGAGGAGTTACTTGAGGAGAAGAGTAACTCATCCCAAGAATAGAGAGAGAGGTACACTTGTCTTGAGGAGTTATAATTTGAATTAGGGAGATAGAGAGTTACAATTAGACATGAGATAATATTTAGTGAGAGTTACAAATCGAATTGAGTGAGGGAGTTACAAGTGAATTTAATGAGGAGTTACACTTTTTCCATACATAGAATTAGGGAGGGAGAGTTGCATTCTCTTAAGCGTAGAGTTTCTATTTTATTCCAATAGTGAGGTTCAATTTTCCAACTAAGAGATTCTCAATTTAATTGACTTATTTCATGAGACTATCAAGAATTCATTTTATTAATACATTAAAGATGAATGACTTCTATTTTATAATAATAATAATAATACTAGTAAGGATAAAATATTAATTCTTTACTTATATAATCATGATTGATTCGATTTTAAAGTGGATTCCATATGTCGAGATCATCCTTGATCATTTAGACATGACTTTATATTTTTGGAAAATCACTTCCTAATTGATATGTGACTTAATATTTTTGGAAAGTCGTATTAAAATTGTGAGAAATGAAATGTTATTATAGGTGGCTCAAATAGAACTGAAATATATGATTTCTTCTGGGATAAATTCATCCCTCAGCTACCAAATTTTAACACCCTCTCATCTAGGGAGGAATTTATTTTTGAGCCAAAGATATTTGATTCCTCTAATCTCTTTCATTCATATCAGTTCAATTCTGCTCTATAACATCTGTAACAATGGAAACTCGATATAAAGAAGAATCATCCACTTGACACAAATTTGGAAAGGAAAGGATCATCACGTGTCACATAGACAAGGATTACACTCAACCCATTTTCATCTCAAAAATCAAGTGATAGAACACAATCATCACATTGACAAGACTCAAATAAGTCACACAAACAAGAATTAAACACAACCAAGTTTCTTTAAACATCAATTGGTGGAACACCCACATCCTAGACAAGTCACATAGACAAGTTTCACCACATCTATTGGCCAAATAGGTGGATCTTCCCATGTCCCATATTATGGGTCAGACGCATTCTGAGGACTACTCTTGGGGAACACACTATGCAAGAGGTTCCCCATCCTCAGGATATTTCCTACATCATTCCCTAATCATGTTAGCTCTAATAGGGGGGAAAGGAAACTCAATGTTCTCGAACAGTTGTGACCACTTCCCGGAAGGGTCATGTCCATAAGTCTAAGTTGCTCTCTAAAAACTAACTTTCCTTTAGGTAAAGGCTTGGTAAGAATGTTAGGTATCTAATCATCACTAAAGATATCACGGAGCCTCACTGCTCCTCTCTGCACCATATCTCGGATGTAGTGATACTTGAACTCAATATGCCTGGACTTCTCATGAAACACAAGATTTTCTGCAATACGAATCCTACTCTTATAGTCACAATATATAATTGTTGTGTCTATAACTTAATAAAATAGTTCCCCAAAAATATTTCTCAGCCAAAATTCCTCACAACTAGCCATGCTAGCAACAATATACTCAACTTTAGTTGTACTCAATGCAACACCGAGCTAAAGATCGTGGCAGATCCTAAGCTAAAGCAACACCTAGTAGTGTTATTTATATCAGTAGATTATTCTCATCCAAAATATCATGGAAGATATCAAGCTAAAGAAACACCCAAAAGTACTCTTTCTATCAGTAGAGTTACCAGACAAATCAACATCAATATATCCATGAAATCTTACATTTTTAGGAGTGTATTTCAATCCTAAGTTGATATTTCCATGCAAGTATTTGAGTACATGTTTTGCAGTAATCTAGTGGGCATGAAAGTGATCAATCATATATTGACTTTAAGTGTTTACAACAAAGCCTATGTTAAGCCTAGTGTTTACCAAAAACATTAAAGCACTAATGATCTATTTGTACTCTATGGGATTTGCTAGATTAGGTTCTACAACTTTGCCACATAATTTCTTAAAGTTCATTTTCCATAAGAGTATGCATGGAATTAAATTCTACCATAAATAATATTTTAAGAAGCGTAACAACGTATTTTCCTTGATAAAGATAAATTTCACCAGGTCTTTGCCAAAACCTACAGACCTAGAAAGTAATGCATCAAACCAAGGTCTTTCATTTCAAATTCAGAAGCTAACTCCCTCTTACACTAGAGGATAAGAGTTTCTCCTCCATTCAAGAATAAATCAACAACATACAATACCAAAATCAAAGGTATACCTTGGATAGTATTGAAGTAGAGCTTTGGGTCTACACTGCTTCTGGTGAAACCAAGCTTCATTAGGTAGTTATCAATGCAAGCATACCAAGCTCTTGGAGATTTCTTTAGCCTATATACGGATTTCTTTAGTTTGCATACATGAGTTTCCATGTTATTCTCTTCAAAGCCTTGTGGTTGTTTCAAAAATACCTCTTCCTTGAGGAAGTGATGCAAGAAAGCAATTTTCACATCCATTTGATGAAGAGCCTGTTAGCGTTTGACATTTCACCTCAGGCTGAGAAAGGCAAATCTCAAAATCTACATCAAACCATTCAGCCTCGTAGCTAGCCCTACGGGGCAGGAGAAGGCTCTCTCCGGTCTCTCTTGGAAAATTTTCAATTAGGGAGATGACCAACAAAGTAACACTGATATTAGGCTAGTAAAATGATAAAAGAATTTGATTTTGGGGTTTTTGGGTTTTTGGTGGCAAGTTGAGGAGAGGGCAAATTTGGTTGCGGCTATGGGACATAGTTTCTGCAGGGGAGTCTTTGGGGCGAGGTAGGAGGCCGTGCTAATGTCTTTGACTGAAGTGAATGGTCAGGAATGAAAGAGAGAAGGATAAAGAGAGCAAACAATGAATTTGAATTCTCTTTAAACAGTAGAAACATCAAAATCAAACAAACTTAAAAGCAGAGCATGACAAGCATGAATTCTTACTTTATCACTTCATTTGTTTAATATGCAAAAGTATAGAAGGAAAATGAAACACATAACAAAGCTTAAAATGACTAAAGAAACACACCATAAACACATGAGTCCACAAGAATCCCAAAGATGACTGCAAAACCTTGGTCTTCCTTGCCAAAAATTGCAGAGATACAAGAGATAATACAATGAGCTACTGCTCTCTCAAGAGTCCAACCATCACAATGAGTAAGAAAGTACATAATATAGATGATCTAACCTATTTCCCTGCCTTCATGGGTCGAGCTCACTATCCTAGGAGCAGTTTGAACAACTTCTAAACTAAGCACTACAAAATAGGCAGTCAAAACAACTTGCCTCTATAAACTTGGAAATCAGTTCATACATTCAATTTTTACCCTTTACATGAGAAATTTCTTCTAGAAGAGTTAAACAAGAGTAAAAGTATCCAAAAAGTGTCACAATTACATCCATTAAGATCATCATTAACCTCAGAAAGTCGAAAAAGGTCAAAACTGGAATTTCTGGGCTGAACTAGTCAAATCTGGCAACATTTCCTCAACGGGTCACGCCCATTTTCTCAACGGGTCGCGCACTTTGGAGCTATGTTTGGAGGCCTTCCTGGTATCAACATTGGGTACAGGATAGCTCGTTGGAAAGGTCCGCTAGTCTACTTTCCAAACCAACCAGAATTTTTGAATTTGGAGGTCATTTGCCCAGTCAAAACTCAATTCTCCCAAGACTGCTTCTGCAACTCAGAAAAGGGGCAGAAAGTCATTTTTTGCATGTTTTTTGACTTTCTTGAGACCCAAAACTTGATGAAATTTCTTAGTAATGGATGAGCAAGTGTAAATTTTCATGAAAAATCCAGAAATTCTGAGTTTTTGTAAAATAGAGTTGCCGGGACAAAGGGTCTCACCAGGGGTGAGACCCGTTAATGAGCGAAAACCTGTGTTTGGCACAAAAAAATCACAAATGACAAAATTTTCTCCAAATTTCTTGAAATTTGGGCTGGGAGTCCCCAATAAAGTACCATGCTCATTCAACGAGGCTTTGGACAAAATTTGGAGTGGATCAGGCGTTTTCCTTCGTTTTTGTGCTTTGGCCAACCGTCCTTGGAGCACCTTCATTCTCGCCGGTATTTTTGACATTTCTTTAAAACCATGACACCTGTGAAAAAAGTGAAGGAGGGTTTTCTTCCATGGCATGTTGTGGACAAAAACCTCTCTCAGTTTTCCAAAATTCATCTTTTATTTCTCTGGAACATCATTTGAGTGTGACTTGTCCCGATGTGTGAAACAAGGAATTTTGTCGAAATGGAGCGAAATGAAGGGGATAGGGGGCTTCTAAATTCTTAAGGAAATTTTTGGGAATAGGGAGGGATGTTAGGAAGCAGGGGAAAGTGGAGTCTCAGAGATTGATTGAGGGGAAGGGGTCCAAAAGGGCAAAACACAGGCCCAACCTAGAAAATTGCCAGGTTGTAGCAAGAAACTAGGGTTTGTGCAAAAATGAGGATTTTGGGGGATCTTAGTGTTGGGAAGTGCTTGATAAGGTACATTAAGGATAGGGGAAGGTGTATGAACATTAGGAAACAATTTTTGCCATTGATTTGACCGTCCAAGAGAAATTGCCTTCAAAACCCTAGGAGAGGGAAATGAACCTTGCCTAGGCACAACTGAAGCATGGATAAGCTGTAAAATGACCCTATGGAACTTGACATGATGATGAAAAGCCTCTGAATGATGATAGGCCCAGCTGAATAGTGACATAGGTTGGCATTTGGGCAACTTTGAAAAGAGTGAGAGCAAACCCTAGACCTAATGCCTAGTGACCAAATTTTGCTTGAAGACTCACTGAAATGACAAAATTTGACCTTGACACTCTAAAACCACTTTGTAAGAGCATATTTGATCACTGGAGGAAGGCTGGAAAGACTGACACTAACAGAGCCCATCCCTAGCTGGAAGCTAAGGTAACAATAGATTGAATAGTAGTATATTGAGCTACAGGTGCAAAAATATCATTATAATATATTCCCTCTTTCCGAGAGAAACCTCTAGCTAAAAATCTAGCCTTATTTTTTTCAATACTACTGTTTGCACCATGTTCAATCTTAAACAACCATTTGGAAGTGACAACAAATTTTCCTTGAGGTATAGGAACCACTTGTTAGACATTGTTATTTTTCAATACTACCATTTGCACCATGTTCAATCTTAAACAACCATTTGGAAGTGACAACAAATTTTCCTTGAGGTATAGGAACCACTTGTTAGACATTATTCCAGATGATGGACTCATATTCTTTAGTCATGGGATCTTTCCAGACTTGTTCTTTTATAGATTCTTCAAAGGTATAAGGTTCTACCTAAATGATGTTGCTCATGGTAGCAACATACCCTTGAAACTAACTTGGATTCTTACTTTTTCTGAACATTCCTCTTAGGGCAACATGTTGTTCAACATCTTGCAAGGTATCTCGCAACCATTGTGGTATATTTTTGGTAGGAGGATCATGTCGTGGAGGATCTAGAGGATCCATGGAACCCATGGGATTATCAAAAAGATCATTCATGGGTTCCACTTCATACTCATATGAAAACTCATTTTTAGTAACAACTTGTCTTTCCACAATGGCAGGAGGAGGAGAATCTCTTTCTTTTCCAATAGTTGCAACTTCATCAAATGCTACATCTATGTCAAACTCTATAGTTATGTTGACAGTGTTGGACCCACCAACATGCCAAGGGGATCTGCCCGATAAGAAGTCCCAATTAGACCTCAGACCGTTTGGTGTAAGAGTCCCAGCAGTGGGTCGTAAGGTAATGCCTTGACCGCAATGTCACATAGAGGCAAGTAAGATAACTATGTCAGTAGCAAGGGTGTGACTGATGCAATGAGTCAAGGAATGAGTATGAGAGGTTCCAACACTTCAAAGGGAGAGGAAGGTGAAGGTGAGTTCTAGCTTGAAATGGATCAGTCCCAACTCGACTAGGAACACACAAAACAAAGGACATGCACAGCTTCTAGTAGAGCAGTCGACACAGATGCGGTAGTCACAACATACAAGGTAACATAACACGAACAACACTCATGGATCAGTCCATGATAAGTGTGACGATTGATATTAGAAGGGTCAGAGAGGTATGTTTGATGTTTGGTAGAGCAGTCGACACGGACGATGACAACATTAACAACATATGCAACACATTAACAACAAGATTCATACAATTGCATACAAATAAGTTCATATACAAGTACGCAAGTTAAACAACATATATCATTAAGGCAACCGCAGCAATCCAACTACAGTAACAACATATTCATGAAAATGTGTTGGCTTTTATTATTAAAGAAGTGTAAGTCACAATCATACAATACACCATGTAAACCTACTAGCCCCAACAATGTAACATTACAACCACATCCGCCTGCTCCTCCAAAGAGATGTACTAGCTCCGTGTAGTGTAGAAGCCAAGGCGTGTTACAATATTCTCCAAGCCTGCTTCAAGATAGTCTTAGTAGAAGCTTGGCTGACCAAAAGCCTTTACAGTGAGTTATGAGGAACTATTTATAGCAAAGGGTGGGGTGACCCTTGACATTCCCCTTTGTGACAGTTCAACTACCCTCATGACTCTTCACCTACTTTATGACTATTCCACCCAACTGTTGACACTCGACTTACACTTGACATGACTCAACATTACAATACACATGTACTCATGTGAGACAACATGGCTTGAGGAAGCCTTGTAAGCCATCACTGACACTCGGTCTGCTATAGTGAGACCAACTCTTTGACATGCTTGTGATGGTGAATCTGGTGAGTTGATGCCAAGCTTGGTCGTCCGTGATGGTGTGCATGTACCTCATGGTGAAACCTTGATGAAGCGAACTCTTGCCTCCATTGCAACCAATGAATTGGTTTGGTCCCTTCATCCAACTTGTCTTCTAACATGCACATGGTCTTCTTGGGTACGATTGAACCGGAAGCACACTAATGCATAGTGTCCATTATAATCTTCAAGTGCGTGTTGGTGGTCATGTGCATCAACTTGTCGAAGTGCATGTTCAGCCCCAGTTGGACTTGCTTCTTTTCTTCACTTTGGTGAGTGTGTTGAATGGGTTGGATTGCATGTGTGCATTCAACAACATGCATGCTGCCGGATCCTTTGCATGTGATCAACAACACTGCTCAACATGTTTTCTCTGTGTCAAATGTTGGGATGGATCCTTAACTTGTACTAGCTCAGTTTCATCCGTGAGTGCATGTTGTGCCCACTGTTATTCCTATTCCTACTGCAACTCATTGAATTGTCTGTGTAGCTTCATGTTCTTCCTGAGTTGTTGCTTCAACACATGCAACTCCTTCTTTGTTCCATATTATGCCTTCGTGCGATCTTCATGCCACACCGTCACTTCATAGCATGAGTCTCCAAAGATTCTTTAATTATCAGTGGATCTGCTTGATCTTGCAACTTTATTCTACCTCTATGTTGTCAACAACCTTCCTCTTGCATTCACTGCGTTAGCTACATTTGGTATGTTGCCTTCAGTTGTTTTTCATGATGTTTTTTGTTGTGATGTTTCCTTGATGTCCTTGTCCATGAACAACTTGATGTCTTTGTGGGTAGGCAAGCTCATAGACACTTGATTGACTACATCCCCAAGCGTGCTCTAAACGGTGTCTTCATCTCTACTCTCCTCGAAGCCATTGTACCTGTACTACTGAGAGGCAGATGAACACCTGTGATACCTGGAGACATGGAAACACTCATAACAAGCAATCTGTCAATTGAAAACTAGAATGAAAATGAGAATTGACTTGCAACATACTTGGGTGAATGATCATGAAGGTTGCACAATTTTTTCTTGGAGGTCGGGAGACCAACTGTCAAGACTGCACAAGGCACAATCTAAGTTACTAAGAGATTGACTGACTACTGGAACTGCACAATGCATAGTCTAGTCTAGTTGCTGAATATTGGGATTGCACATTGTGTAATTCCAGCTGGGAAGGACTACCAGCCCAAGGACAAACTTGTGCAAATTCTTAAGCCAAGCAGCCATTGTCCTCCAGAAATGTGAAAAATAGTCCTAGAGGCCAGTCTTGGGTAGGAATGTGCAAATCTAGAGAGGAAGGTGAGCCTTCCATTCCCAGATTGCGCAATGCAACCTTGGTAAAAGTAGAGCCCAGGCCAAGGTTGGCCCAACTCGTTGATGGGCAACTGAAAGCAAGTAAGTTAGTGAATGCATGGTTACACTAAGTGATTGTGGAAGTGATAAACAGTGCATGAAAAAAACGAATGGAAGATTCAGCAAATAGATCAACATGCATGTGGGTGAGGTCATTCACCGGTTGGGCGAATGTCAGTGCAAAACAGTTTCATGCATGTGACAGCAATGATGTAGCAACGAACATTGAAACAGAGCTAGGACAAGTTAGAATACATGTAAATGACAGCAGGCATTCAAATAAATCAAGCAAATAGCACTGACACAAAAGAATACACAAAAAGCGACAGAAATGCAGCACAAGGCATGCGAAGCAATCTTACCCCAAAACGACTAAGCTGAATCTGCCAACTACTCCTAGATGTGATGTGGGATGTCAAAGATATAAGGTTGATGTGAGGGATGAGCTCTGTATTGTCCGGTTGATGAGTTTTGATAACATCAAGGTTGTGACACGCATGCTACAAGTATAGAGGAAGCGAAACTTGGAGTGAGGTTTCTAAATTGTTCCTTGCATGTAACCTCCAACTGTTAAACATAGATCCCTGAAACAAGGGATTCCTTTGCATGTTGCATTGGGAGAAGCAGCCTATGCATGCAAGTCTGTTTTGCTTGGTTCCGGAGGGAACCGGTCAACTCAGCTGCACATGCAAGCGACTGCTCGACTATTGGAGAAAAATGAGCATTTCTAGCTGGGAGCTAGGCTGGCTGCCTAGGAGATTTGTGCAATTTCTGGACAGAGCAGTTGAATGTTGCCTAGATTTGGTCAAATCTTGGGCTGAATAGCCTACTACAGGGAAAATTTGGCAAATCCTACTGGGAGGGTTCGTTGGCAGGATTACGCAATCTTGGAGCCTAGCAGGCTGTCAGAGAGGATTGCGCAATTTCTAGAGGGAAGGATGGTTTACCTCTAGAAATGCACAATTTTCAAGGGGAAGCTGCTCACCCTGTAGTTGGACCAAGTCCAGGTGAGCAACCTATGAAGGGAAGATATCAAACTATGATCAACAAGCTACCTTTAAAGAAGAAAGACACTGAAGCTTGAGGACTTGACGAAGCAAGGCAAGCTTCTGTGAAGGTTGGTAGGGAGGCTCCAAAATAGGCTAAGGCAAAACTTTAGAGGGTGGTTGTAGCCGCTACAACAAGTTCTTTGACCAGGTATGTAAATTCTATAAGATTTTGAATTATCATAATAACCAACACATGTACCATTCTTACCTGAAGCTTCCAGTTTGTTCCTTTTCTCTTTCGACATATGGAAGTACACAAGACAACCAAAGATTCTCAAATGAATCACCTTTGGGCTTTCTTCAGTGAAGACTTCTTTAAGAATCTTATTTCCTAAGGCCTAATGAGGAACTTTTTTTTCACATAAAAAAACAATATTTTCAACTTCTCCCCATAAAAACTTTGGTAGCTTTTGATCATGCAACATGGATCTGACTACTTCCATAATGGTTATGTTCTTCCTCTCAACCACACCATTTTGTTGTGGATTGCATGACATAGTGGCTTCTTTATTTATTCCAGCGTCTTTGCAAAGATCATTAAAATCATTGGAGGTGAAATATCCTCCATTATCATATCTAAAAGATTTGATCAACTTTCTAGTTTGATTTTCAATCAGAGCCTTGAAATATCTAAACATGTCAATTGCTTCCCCTTTATTTTTCAAAAACAATATCCATGTCTTGCGAGAAAAATCACCAATAAAAATTATGAAAGACAAGTAGCCACCAAGAGAAGTAATGATCCAAATTTAAACATGAACGCAACAAATTACAGAGATAACCATAAACACAGAGATGCAATGGAAATGATACTTCATTTCATTAATGTAAAGTATTAAAATATGCTTACAAACAGAAATGGAAATAAACCAGCTAGGGCGATGGTAGCTTATCTCTAAGAAGAGATGTGGTGGCTACATACCTTTGAACTGTGCTACAATGAGGCTCAAAGGCCTATTTATTGTTGAGAAACAATGGAAAACCCTAAACATCCAAAAACCTAACCCTAGAAGATGAAACACCAAAGTATGGGCCCCGTTTGGGTAAATTGGTACATCAACTTCCCGGGGCCATAACTTTGGTGTACGATCTCTGTTTAATGATAACAATATCTCGTTAGAAAGGTATATTAGAGAACTACAACTTTGGGAAGAGAAGTGTTAGTCCATGGACCCATTTTGCTCCCTTTTTCCCAAAAAAACGTCATTTAGGGCCTCAAAATGGCTTTGGAAGTTCAGGACCCGAAAAACTGCTAAAAATAATAAATTGTGCTACAATTAAGGAAACTGAAAAGCTGAAAGAAACAATGGTGGGGGTCCAAGTGGACTTGGCGGGTGATGACCAATATCCACTTGGATCGAGTAACATGCATAGGTCCACATAAATTAGAATGTATGAGTTGAAGTACCTGACTATTTTGTGTTCTTCTTGAAGGAAATGGTTCCTTTACATGATTTCCACTTGCACATCTCAGGGAAACTCCTTTGCAACCCATTATGTTCTTAGGCATTCCAAAAACCCTCTTCCTTTCATGAGGTACAGCTTTATAGTGTAGGCGAGTGAATCTTCTATGCCATAGCTCACACTGAAGATTGGTATTATGGACCAATGCATGAATGGGTTTACCATTGACTTTGTAAATCCTTTCACATCTTGATCCAAGAGTTGAGGCTTCTCTCATACTTGAGTTAATAAAAGAAAATTTCATTCATTTATCTTCTAAAGCATATATAGATACAAGATTCGTTTTCAAACTAGGTACATACAAAACTTCCTGCAAAAAAAAAAAAATAGATTTTCCATCATCTAACAAAAATGAAACTGAACCATAACCTTTAACTTGGTGATTATAATTATCTCCAAGGATAACATTTAAATTAGTCTCCCTCTCAACTAGATTAGAAAATGCTTCTTTGTAACTAGTAAAATGTTTGGAATCATTACTATCAACTAATCAGTTATCAAATTGATCTGCAAAAGAAAAAATGGAAATAACAAAAACATGAAAATATTTTGATTGAGTTTCCGCTGCATTATTCCAATACCTTGAATTTCTTGTTTTATTATGATGACCTTTCCTTTGATTTTCAGAAGTTTCTTTTCTATAATCATATTTTTTTTTTAATCTAGGTGCTCTTCTTCTTTCTCTACAATCATGAGCAAAGTGACCATGCTTTTGATAGTGAAAGCATCTAAATTTTGACATGTTTATATTCCCTTTAAAGGAATCATTTGATTTGAAATAAAATTTCTTTGAATAATGATGAGAGCCTTTATTACCTTTCTTTTTCTTTTCATAGGTTGAAAATGTAGTAGGTTCTCCTTCTTCATGATGTGAAATTCTCCCTTAGGAGATTGTTCTAGCCTCCTCTTGAATATACTTTCCCAAGGGCTCATCAAATGTGGGAATAGTGTTAATATTGCTAATGGTGGTGATAAAAGTCTCATTAATATGAGAAAGGCCTCCAAGTGCAATCAACACCATTTCTTTGTCGGGTACAACTTCACCAATTGTTGACACTTGATTCTTGATTTTGGTCATTCTCGGGAGTGTGCTTGAACTATCTCTCCTTTGTTCATCTTGGTGTCCTTCAACTGATTCTTCAAGGAAATAATCTGGTTCAAGTTACTAATTAAAAACATGCCAATTAGCTTGTCATACATTTCTTTGGCTTTCTTCAAACTAGAAACATAAGTAATGAGATGATCACTAAGAGAACCAAAGATAATTTTTCTAGCTTTGATTTTACCCTTTTTATGTTTGGATTTTACAACACTTCCATTCTCTGGTGGATCAAGTAATATGTCTTCAACATATTCCAAAACTTCATGTTCTCCAAGAGTGATATCTAGCCTTGCTTTCCATGGACTGATGTTTGAAGCACCATTCAACTTCTCTTATACCGTAACGTAGGATAAAGTCATATTGATCAAAAAACTCTGGCAATGAGTGGGGTCTCTTCAATGATCTCTAGTCTCCTTAGACTTGTCTTCACTAAGGCTTTGATACCATGTTAAAAATATGAAAGTTCTTTGCAGAAAATTAAAAAAATATTTGCAAAAACTTGAAAGTTATATGTTGAGAATTGAATGTACTTTGCATAAAACTAAATATTCTATGTTAGGAATTGAAAGTAATTTGTAGAAAACTAAATGTTCTATGTTGTTACAATTACCTAGAATCAAAATTTCTTCTTCAAAACTTTTCATATCAACAATTGTAGATAAAACATAAACATAAGGATCATATCAAGACAATGGAACACAAATATGATACACTGAGATTTAGCTCCAATGACTAGGGAAAATCCCCTCAAGGGGTGAAACCCAAATGATTCTTCTTCCATTAGCTTTCTTCAATTGTTCAGCAGAGTACAGAGAGAGAAAGAGATAATGAGAAAGAATAAAGTCACCAATCTTTGATCTACTTGTAGTTGAAGTGCTCTTGCTCTTTGCTTGAAGATCCCCTCCTTCTCTTGATCATATCTTGTGCTTCACACTTGTTCCATATCTTCCCTTGATCTTCATCTTCACTTTCTCTCACACTTCTCTTGCACACACTTAACACTTGCTCTCCTTCTTCACAATAAACATGCTACTCTCAACTCTCACTTGCTCTTACTTAAATCAATCAGAAAGGAGAGGAGTTACAAAATGAATTCATGCCTTGAGCCAACAATAGAAGAATCAAATTCCATGAGGGAGGAGTTACTTGAGGAGAAGTGTAACTCATCCCAAGCATAGAGCAAGAGGTACACTTGTCTTGAGGAGTTACAATTCGAATTAGGGAAAGAGAGAGTCACACCTAGACATGAGGAATATTTAGTGAGAGTTACAGATTGAATTGAGTAAGGGAGTTACAAGTGCATTTAATGAGGAGTAACACTTTTTCCATACATAGAATTAGTGAGGGAGATTCACATTCTCTTAAGTGTGGAGTTACTATTTTATTCCAAGAGAGAGTTTTGATTTACCAAGTAAGAGATTATCATTTTAATTGACTTATTCAATGAGACTATTAAGAATTCATTTTATTAATCCATCAAAGGTGAATGACTTTATACTATTCTATAAATAATAGTATCTTAATAATAATAATAATAATAAACTAGTAAGGATAAAATATTAATTATTGACTTTTGTAATCATGATTGATTTGATTTTAAAATGGATTCCATATGTCGAGATCATCCTTGATCATTTAGACATGGATTTCTATTTTTGGAAAGTCACTTCCAAATTGAGATGTGACTTATTATTTTTGGAAATTCATATTAAAATTGTTAGAAATGAAATTTTATTATAGGTGGTTTAAACAAAACTTAAAGATATCATTTCTTATAGGAGAAATTAATCCTTGAGCTACCAAAATTTAACACTTTGAGTGATTTACAAAAGGTATAAAGTGATGTAGGATAAAGGATTGGTTCCTTAGTCTATTAATACATTTCTCGGCATATGGACTTATAAGAGTAACTCCACAGAAGAATCATACATCTTGAAGCTACCAAAAGGAGAATCTTGGAAGAAAAGGAGGATACATGAGGGAAAAAAAATGCAGAGCTATTTGGTTGAAGAGTGGAGATAGAAATACAATTTTTTCCAAAAAAATTCAAAGGGATGCACGGTTAAAAACACTACTTGGGCTTTTTATATTCTGGATGGGGGGAAAGCTTCATCCTTTGAGCAGCTTACTAGGTTTGTAAAAATCATTTCAACAATCTATACAAGGTACCCCTAGAATCCTCCATAGCAGAGGTAGTTTGTTTGGCTAAAACCTTTCTGAGGTTTCCTGATGATGATTACAACAAAGGTTTAATGGAATTGATTTCTGATGCCGAATTGAAAAGGGTACTTCACAATTTTCAGAAGGATAAAAGTTTGGGCCCTGATGGTTGGTCCATGGAATTTTTTCTAGAGCTATATGACATTCTGGGGGAAGACCTCTTAAGAGTAGTGGAGGACTCTCGCATAATAGGTCAGATGCTAGACTCTTTTAACTCAACCTTCATTTCCCTCATTCCTAAATCAAAATCCCCCCAATCTTTTGATGACTTCAGGCCTATTTCATTATTCAACTGCATATACAAATCAATTGCAAAAATCATAGCAAATAGGCTAAAGTCGATTCTTTCCTAAAATGTATTAAAGGAACAATTCACCTTTTTTATGGTCAAACGATCCATGAAGGTATTGGGGTCACTTAGGAATGGCTCCACAACTTAAAAATTTAGAAAAATCAAAGGATTGATGATTAAAATTGACCTCTCTAAAGCACATGAAAAAGTTAGTTGGGTTTATATTCAACTGCTACTTACGCATCTAGGCTTCGAAGTACCCTTCATAAACTAGGCGATGAGTTGTATTACTATGGTGTCATTTGTTGTCCTTATCAATGGCTTGGCCTCAACCTTCGTTCATGCAAAATGTGGTCTTAGACAAGGCTATCCCCTATATCCTCTATTATTCCTGCTAGTTGTGGAGGGCGTTAACAGGTTATTATCTGAAGCTAAAAGAAGGGGTGTTTTAAGAGGTGCTATGGTGGCTGATGACATGACTATCACTCACCTATTATTCGTGGATAGCATTCTACTATTTTGTGAAGGATCAAGAAATGATCTCGCTTCCATTCAAAGAGGCCCTGACATTGTTCCAAAAGGCTACATGTATGTAAGTCAATGTTCTCAAGTTTACTATTTCTCCTCTTGGTCTATCCAGGGATGAATCTATTAATATTCAAAATATTTTCTCTTTCCACTCAAATAACTTTAAAGATGGATTAAAGTATATGGGTTTTCATTTAAAAGCCAATGATTACAAAAAGGTTGATTGGTACCGGCATATTACAAAGTTATAAAGAATAATGAAGCTATGGAGTTTCATGTGGTTGTCTAGAGCTAGTAAGTTGGTTCTTATAAAATCAATTCTAGAGGCAATAAAAAAAATTTGGATGTCATTATCTTGGATCCCCAAATGTGTTTTTAATTCTATATGAAAAGTATGTTGTCATTTATTCTGTTTACGATCCAAAGAAGGGTGAATTTCCCCTTGGGTAAGATGGGATAAAATCTATTTGCCAAATATTTGGGGATGGCGAGGCTTTAACCCCCCTGTCCTTTGCAAAATCTTTGGCAATGAAATTAGGTTGGAGGTTGATTCAACTGATAGTTTGTGGACGACTATGGTTTTCAAAAAATATATCCACCCCTATTCCATGGAAGAATGGATTCATTTTCTAAACAAGAAGAGACAAAAAAATTTGTAATGTGGAAAGTTGTATTATCCTCATTTTTAGTGATTGAAGAGGCTTTGGTGTGGAAAACTACAAATGGGGAAATGGTGTGGATTGGCATTAATCCTTGGGTGATATGTGGGGAGAATTTTCAATTACTTCATGAACTATTTAACTTTTAAATTCCAATGGTAGAATCACTTTGAATCGGGTTTCAGGTAAAATGCGTACATCAATATGGGCCTAGGAATGGATGAATGCCCATCAACTCAATTAAAAAAAAAAAAAAAAAAAAAAAAAAAAAAATTAATTACTTAATTAAAAAAATTAAAAAATAAATTAAAATTAAAAATTAAAAATTAAAATATAAAAAAAAAAAAAAATTAAACTTATGCACTGATGGAAAAATTATATCGCTACTTTGAACACATCTTATGTTTGTCACAGATACAGGGGAGGCTCTCTAGCATGGGTACACTCTCTGTCTAGAGAGTATACACCCAAATCAGGTTACATGTACATCATTGATAATAAAAATCCTAAGGTGATGGCCTGGTGGTAGAAGAAATTGTAGCATATCTAATGTGCTACAAAGGTCATTTATTACAATGGTGATTATTACAAAATAATATCCCCAATGTGGATAATTTTAAAAGGTGCTTGGTTGGCCCCAACTAGTGCATTCTATGAAAAAATGCAATGAAATGGTGGACCATTTTTTTTCTTCCCCTTCTTAGCTAGATTATGGAATACGATAAAAAATAGCTAGGGTTTTGTTACAAACTAGTCAGGGGAGTCTATAAATTATACCTGGAATATGTGGTGGGATAGGGCTTCTCTAAAAAAGTATATAAGGCTTATAGCTCTCATAAACTGGGGCATATGGCTCTCTTGAAACAATGGAATATTTCAGAACACATCTTCTTCTCTTGACAAAGTGGGAGCCCGAGTTCTAGCTATCTTCTCTCTCCTCCCCGATTATGTTTCTGTGCATAATCCTTGAAACATAATTCCTGAAGAGATTGATCATTCCATCCCTTGGGCCTATTTTTACAAGGCCTTATTACCAAGTGGTGAATGCAGAGGAGGGGATGTTATTTATTTGCAGGAAAATCACTTCTGTAATATTCAAAGTGGATTGGGTAGAGGATCTAACAATTATGTTGAAATACTTAGTATTAAGTTCCTTCTCTTATTTTCTATTGAGAAAGAATGTTCACATATTCAAATATTTGGTGATTTTATGATCATCATAAATTGGTTCATTATTATATAGAGATGGCACATGCATGCATTGTCTTTTATTTTAGAAGATATTTTTCAACTTAAACAAGCTTTTCGACGGATTTCATGTCATTATAACTACAGGGAAATAAAATATGCAACAAATTCCCTAACTAAAGCAGGCCCTCTAGAAAATTTGGGCACATGAAAGATCACTGAGAAGATAGGTGAAATTGTCTCGGAATTCTATTATAAGCCCTTTATAGAGGTTTTGCAATAGGAGCAACAAGTGGACTAAATATTTTGACTACCTATATTTTCTGATTTTACCCAGACATCTGAGAGACTTACTATACGTAATGATGCTATTGATTTTTTGAGATAGTTTTAGGGACATGATGGAGTCTGCTTAATCAAGATTATTTTTTGTTTTATCTTCATGGGTGGACTTCAACTAGATATTTGAATGCACATGGATGCATACATGTATGCCTTTTTATTTTTTGGGTGGCTATCATTCAGTTTTGTTAATGCACATAGGTTCATATACAGAATGCAATTTCCATAATGATTGATGAAAATTAAAAATTTTTCTTCATAAAAAATAAGGTTGGTTTTTCCTTTTAAATATTATCCCAACATAAGGCACACACACACATATCACAAACCTTTTCTTGCATTAGAATAAAATTATGGAGTGCTCCTCTTCTCAACTTGCCCAAAACATTTTCAAAATCTATTTTAGGACAAGCATCCAAACTTTGATAGTGTTTACTTATAGTGATATACATAGGGTAATGTTTCCTCAAGATTTCATGGTTTTTTTAATTTTATGCATCATTTTGTGGCCATGTAGCACTTCCTCATCTCTATTAACATAGCCTTCACCATGCTAAAGAACCATGAGGGCATGTTACCATGATAATTTTGGTTATAATCATACATTTTTATGATGGGCATTAACTACAAGTAACCTAATAAATTCTCCACAAAGGACTGATCCCAAGGTGAGAGTGCTCCACAAATAAGGATTGCAATTCCAATATGTAGTCTTAGTTGGGATTAGGAGGTAGATTAATTCCTTTACCCCTATGTGACCAAGCATTATTGGTTTTCATTTCATCTATGTGTCAGGAGGAAATCATTAATTCAAAGGTCAATGCATTATACTTTTTAGACAAAAATTTCCCAGGGTCACCTAGTCATAGTTTGCTTTTGATTACAAAATACAATCCCAAAGAAACAAATTTTCAAGATGCATCCATTGTGCTGAAATATACTTGAACCATTAATATCATGATGAAAGATACCTTTTTTAACAACCTCAACTTGCAAGTACAATATGAGAAACCTTCAGCACTCACACATATCCTTCTGCAAATTCAAATTGACCAAGCACACTACGTGGAGGTGCCTCCTATTTATTTATATGTTACCCAATTTCTCCTTGGACAAAATTATTGGTAACAAGCCATATGCAAGAGAATTCTCCCATCCTTATTATTCGTACACATTGTTAGGAAGCATATTACGCAACGATCGCATAAAGTAGAAGAAAATACAGATAAACGACTTAAAAATTATCCTCTTCGAGGGGGAAACCTCTATTACATTGTATAAATGAACAGTTCTTCGATGATACAAATGATAAGACCTACTTGGTATATATAGGAGTCTAAGGGGTCACAATATAATCAGAGCCTACATAACAATAAAATGTAAGGGCACAACAATAACAACATGGAGGATACATGGGCACAAAAATAACAATAGGTTTCTACACTAACAATAAAAATAAGGGGGATACACTAGTATTATAGGGACCTAACATGCCCCTCTCCTTCAAAAAAGTGTTTTCCTCAATGCTTAAGTAGTTCCAGATACTTTTGTATTAAATTCTCATCCTCAACTTTATTTTGTTGGCAAATCAAACATTTTGCCACAAACTTCTGAATATTAGATTCAAGGCCATCCCAAAAAAATCCTTCTTGACCCTGTGGTAATTTTAAAAAAATCTTGAGTGTCATCCTAAGGGGGAGTTGTGCAATTCCAAAAGAATCATTTTCTTTAGTTGGGAATTCTTACAAATATATAAGCGATCTTTTTACCATAATGACTCATTTTTCCAGCTAAGTGTATCAGATGTACTGGGATCTTGCTGTAAATTTTGAATGAGTGTCCACTCCTCTTTATCATTATTTCATTCATCCCTTGCTTCGGTTCTCCAATCAGATTGGAGAATAGAAATGGCACAAATAAACGATTCCACATCCTCATTCTTTCTTGAGAGTGCATCTGCAATAATATTTTCTTCCCTTTTTGTAGATGATTTCAAAGGCATAATCCAACATCTTTGTGACCTATTTTTTCTACTCTTCTGAAGATAATCTCTTTTCCAAAAAGTATTTAAGACTATCATGATCTATTTTTACCTTGAAGTGTCTTCCCATTAGGTAAGGTCGCCATTGCTTTAGTTCATGCACTATTGCCTGCATTTCGTTCTCATAAATAGTTTTGTGTAAATACTTTCCCTTGATTGGACGACTTTCAAAAGTAATGGATCTTCCTTCTTGCATTAAAAAAACCCAATTCCATTTCCCGAGGCATCACATTCCACAATAAAGGTTTTTGTGAAGTCTAGCGTAACTAAGGCTGGTGCTTGGCACATTGCCTCTTTAAGATGTTCAAAGGCCTTAGTTGCTTTTGGAAGAAAATGCATCTTTCTTCAGTAATGTTGTTAGAGGTGCTACTATTCTCCCATAATTCTTAACAAACTTGTGATAATACCCTGTCAACTTGAAAAATCCTCGAAGATGTTTTATGGTTATGGGAATTTTCCATTCCTTGATGGTTGTAATTTTGTTGTGGTCTACCTTAACACCCTCATGAGATACAATGTGACCTAAGTATTCTGCCTTTTCTACTCCAAAGAAACATTTGAAGGTTTTTGCATATAATTGTTTCTCCTCCAATAGTTTCAACACCCTTCAAGATGTTGAACATGATCCTTCCAAGACTTGTTGTAGATTAGTATATCATCAAAAAATGCTAACAAAAATTTTCTAAGGAAGGGTTTGAAAATGGAATTCATCAAACCTTGAAATGTGCAAGGTGCATTAGTAAGGCCAAAAGGCATGACCAAAAATTCATAATGACCCTCATGAGTTCTAAATGTTTTTTTCAAAATGTCTTCATTCTTCATTCTAGTTTGATGATATCTTATATAAAGATCCATCTTGGTGAATTAAATTGCTCCATGTAATTCATCTAACAATTCATCAATGTTAGGAATGGGAAATTTATCTTTAATAGTGATCTTGTTGAGCTCCCTACAATCCAAACATATATGCCATGATCCATCCTTCTTGTGCACCAATACTACTGGAGCAGAGAAAGAACTTTGACTAGGTTGAATTATACCGACCTCTAGAATTTTTGCAACCATACGCCCAATTTCACTCTTTTGGCATAGGGATATCTGTAAGGTCTGGTGTTTGGAGGAACAATTACTGGAATTAAATGAAGAACATGACCATGATCATGAATAGGTGGGAGGTCTTTGGGAGTCCCAAATACCTTGGAATGATTTTCCAATACTTTTTGGAGATCTGTTGAAATAGATGATTTCAATGTTTGAACCTGTTAGGGTCCTATAACAATAGGATTCATAATTTTGAATCGGCTATATACTTTTTCTTCCTGCAAAATGTTTTCCATATTAAAAATTAAAAAATGTAAAAAGGGTATGTCCTAAAAGAAATATCAAAGGACAAAAAGATTAATAAAATATCAAAAAAGTGAAAAAATATGAACCCCAAACAAAAACAATTCATGAAAGTGTGCAAGTCTAAGTGCCACTACTTTTTATTTTACTGTGCAAAATAATGGTTGTGTGCAACTTGTCATAAATGCCATAACCCATGATAGTCAAACTATTTAATCTTGACTAGTTCATGTTTTAAATTTCATGTTTATATATAGAGAATAAAGCTCTAGCCAAATTGTTTAATCTTGGCAGATCAATAGTTAGGTAGAGAAATAAAATGTGCTCATAAGCTTAATTTGAGCCATTGGAATATATAAGGTTAGAAATAGATAGTTTGATTTTCAAAAGAAAAAGGAAAGAAAGGGTCTGCTAGCTTAAATGCACCCAATAAAGTGAAGAAAAAATGTCAGGGTAAGTAGAAGAAAGGTTGTAGAAGTACAAAGTTGATTGAAGAATAAGCACATTTATCATGCTTAATCCTATGTTTCAGTGTGCAGGAGTAGTTATGAAAGTGAAAGGATTTTCACAAGATAATTTAATTAACTTCCCCTCATTTCATTTCACCCCCACTACATACTTACTAATTTCCCCATTATCCCATCATTTCTTAAGAAAATACCCTTTTCCCTTCATTTTGACCCTTACCCCTTGGTTTCCCACATTTCCCTAGCAATTTACCCTCCAAAGGTCATTTCCCTACCCTAAACCCCTTTTCCCTAGTGTGAAACCCATTCCCCTTTGAAAAAATCATTTTCCCCTTATTAATTTCCTTATTTTATCTAAAAAACCCATAAAACCCCCCTTGTCCTAAGTTTAAATTTCCCCTCCGCATTTACTTAATTAACTCTGCCACTTATATACTTCCCAACAAAACCATTTTAACCCATAAAACCCCTTTTTCCTAAGATTTGTTTCCCCCTCGCTTTATTTAATTAACTTCACAAAATTCACATTTTCCTGATATAAACCCATTTAACCCACCACCCTTGGTGCAGTTAATGAACCCCTCCACATTAAACCCGGGTCCCATTTTACTAAACTCGCTTATATTTAACCCCGCCTTATTCATTATTTAATTACTGTTAAGAGTAATTAATCCCCTCGGGCCCCGATAATCTCCGCTCCTTTTCCCTCCGTGCATCTCAAACACACGACAGCCCTCCGATCACCCGCTTCAAAATCCAATGACCCACATCCATATCATGTGCTCCCGATGTCCGATAGTTAAGACCCTGAGAGCACGCGAGATTCGTGGTTTTGATCGGGCCCCTTTTGGTTACATGGCAGCTTTGGCTTAACTCGCGTGCTCCCATGGAAAAACCGCTCGATTACCAAAAGCGATGCGATGAACCTTAATACCACCTCCCCACATAGGCCAAAATCATCCACAGTTCACATTATGAAATTCCACACAGATTCTAGCCGTTATCCATTAAAACGACGAAGACCCTCATTTTCACTCTTTTCGCTTGTTTTTCATTGAAAACTGCCTAACCCTTCCTGCACCACCCTGATCCTCTGCAACCAAATTCCACCATTGATTACCTACCGAACATGCTCCGAACTTTTTCCACAAACATCTCAGTTCCCTAAATCCATTGTCACCTCCCTGCCGACATCGATTTTATTAACGAATTGTTTCATTTTGCAGGTGATTAGCAGAACAGGAGCTTGGATAAACAGTTTTGATATTAGTTCCAAAACCTGTTTACTCCAAGATTCGCAAGGAAAATTTATTCAAAACCCTTGATTCAGAAGGAAAAGATAATTATCACAGAGCAAAAGGAAATAATTTACACAGTAAATGTTAAAAACAAAGATGAAATCATTTTCACCAACACGGCAAAAGATTCTTACAACTACAGTCTCCAAGCAACATTTTGTATTATACATAGTAAAAATCATTTTTTACTAAAAACACAGAAGCATGAAAGAGTGAGTAAAATTTACATTAAAAGGTAAAAATGAAAGCAGGTGACAGAGCATACAGTTAAAAGACTAAAAAAAGGAGACATATAAAGAAATACAATTGAAAAACTATCATATGAAAGTGTATGAGATGAAAGTTCATAAGTAAATATGACATCCAACTTGAAGAGCAAACAGCCAAGGAGCCTAAAGGGCAAAATATCAGAGACTAAAAGACAGCAGAACCTAAATAATAGGGACAGCAAACAACATTTCAATAGTTGTCTCTATCTTCTTGCATGAAGATATTTATTTTTCCTATATTAGTTCTCAATGCAATTTGAGATATTTTGTAAGTTCTTTTTGTATAAATACTTCATAATTTGAAGTATTCAGGGTAGATTGCTATACATTTGTAGAGTTATTTTGATCTTAAACCTAAGAGTTATTGTACCAATTTTCAAGTCAACAGACTAAAGCAAGTAATAAAAATATTGCATTACATGATTCATGAGATGAGCTATTGCAGTGAAGTATCTTCTTTGTCTAATTTTGTTACTTTTTTATGTGTTTCATAAGCTTAAATGTTATCTAAATTTGAATGAATTAACTGGAAATTTAACTGAGAATTTGTTTATGTACACTATGTTTTGCACAGTTAATCATTTATATGTTTTCCTCTGATATCCAGATTTGAGAACCCTTAATTACTCTCCCATCTCGGTTGACCTCTTTCATTGCTCTTTGTGATCCGGCCTCAGGAAACCTTAATTTCTCCCTGGATCCGATTGGAAACCATTTCACCTTCAAGCCTTTGAGATCTGTAGTAACTCCTCTATCTTGCCCTGTAGACACTATTTTTAGAACTTAATCCAGTCTTGTTTGTTTGACATTTGACCCCATAACCTAATGGTAAAAGACAACACTTTTTCATCTAAGTAAGCGATCCCACCACCTGTTAGTGTCATTCTTTCCAACCTTCCTCCAGTGATCAAATATGCTCTTACAAAGTGGTCTCAGAGTGTCAAGGTCAAATTTTGTCATTTCAGGGAGTCTTCAAGCAAAATTTGGTCACTAGGCATTAGGTTTAGGGTTTGTTTTCACTCTTTTAAAAATTGTCCAAATGTCGGTCCATGTCACCATTCATCTGAGTCTATCATCATTCAGAAGGTTGTTATCATCATGTCAGGTTCCATCAGGTCATTTTACACCTTGTTCATGCCTCAGTTGCGCCTAGGCAAGGTTCGTTTCCCTCTCCTAGGGTTTTGAAGGCAATTTCTCTTGAATGGTCAAATCATTAGCAAAACTTGTATCCCGATGTTCATACACCTTCCCCTATCCTTCATGTACCTTATTAAACACTTCCCATCACTGAGATCCCCCAAATTCCTCATTTTTGCAGAAACCCTAGTTTCTTGTCACAACTTGGCAATGTTCTAGGCTAGGCCTGTGTTTTTCCCTTTTGGACCCCTTCCCTTCACTCGATCTATGAGATTCCACTTTACCTTGCTTCCTAACATCCCTCCCTACTTCCCAAAATTTCCCCAAGAATTTAGAAGCCCCTTATCCCCTTCATTTCGCTTCATTTCGACAAAATTCCTTGTTTCACACATCAGGACAAGTTTCACTCAAAAGATGTTTCAGAGCAATCAAAGATGAATTTTGAAAAAATGAGAGAGGTTTTTGTCCACAACAGGCCAAGGAAGCAAAAACTCCTTCACTTTTTACACAGATGTCATGGTTTTAGAGAAATGTCAAAAATACAAACGCCTCGGGAGAATTGATGCACCTCTAAAGTGACCTTGGGAAAATCAAGTTTTCTCCTAGCTTGGTTGGCCAAATAAATTTCTTGATGAGTCAAAGGATAATTAGACAAAAATATTTTTCCAATGAACTATCATGAGCTCAATTTGGAGTTAAGGAAGTCATTCAAAAGTTGACTGCAACAGCACTCTGCCTTGAGGCAGCCTCATTTGGCACATTTTGACCAATCTTGGGAGATTTGATTTTTGAAAAGGAAAATGAACTCCAAATTGAAAAATTATAATTGGGTTGGAAATTATACTAAAATACCTTTCGAACGAGCTATCTTGCGCCTGATTTTGACACCAGGAAGGCCTCCAAAGGCCTCCTGCAAAATGCACTATGTAACTGGGTGCGCGCGGCGCATTGGGTGAGGTGCGCGGCGCATCAGGGGCGCGTAGCGCATCATGCACAAAAATGCAGTGTAAAATTACATGTGCATGGCGCATCAGAGGCACGCAGTGCATTGGGTGAGGCGCGCGGCGCGTTGGGTGAGGCGCGCGGCGCACTGGGTTTTAAGCCCGAAATTTGCTTGGAAAGGCATCAAATTGCCTCCTCTATGCACAAACTTGCAGGTAGGCTCATATTCACTACTTGTGTTTGGTTTTTGAAAGGTTAATGTAATGGGTTCATGATATATTTTCCGTAGAAATCCAAGTTGGAAAACCCTCCTTTTTCAATATAAAAAGTGTTGTAGGGTTTGGAAACAGTGTGTTACCAAGGTTTTATTCTCCCTTTGGCATATTTGGCACTTGAAGACAAAGACATCAAGCCTTCATTCCTAATTTTCAACAAATCAAACATACACTTGGCATAGACTTTCAATACCATGTAGGCAGACAACAACACATCATACAACTAAGACAGAGATTCCATCAATGAACTGCATGCACTAGGAAGACACTAAAACGGCGGAAAAAGCCCGATCCACTCCAAATTTTGGCCGAGGATTCATTGGCAAGGCACAATACATGATAGAGGGTCTTCACTCCGAATTTGAGCAAATTCGGAGAAAATTGTCATTTTGAAATTTTTGGCTTGCAAAACAAGGTTTTTGGCTCAACGCGTAGCGCGCCGCGCGCGACCCATAAGATTGGGAGGTCCAAATCACAAATGTCTTGTAGTTTTCGATTTGTCATGATGAATTATACATGCTCAGCTATTTCCAAAGAATTTCATTAAGTTTTGGGTGACCAAAAGGCTCAAAAACACCACGAAAATCACCTTTCTGCCACCTTTTGCACCAGCATGAAGTACCTCCGGGAGAATGAACTTTTGGAGGGGAAAATGGACACCAAATTGGAAAATTCCACTTGGGTTGGAAAGTAGACATCCAGGGATTTCCAACAAGCCAACCTGAGCTCAACTTGGATGCCGGGAAGTGCCCCAAAAACCGGTGGAAAGGCGCGCGGCGCACAGGGTTTTTTGGTCAAATTTTCACCTTCCAGCTCAGAATTTCAGCCATTTATGACTAGTTTCACCTCTTGATGTGATGTTTGACCCATATTGATGTAATTTGATGTGTATGATGTAATTTTGACACATTTTTACTTGTTCTAGAGGATTCATTCACTAAAAGGTGAAAATTAAATGAATGAATCAGTTTCCTAGCATATAGGGGTAAGTTGTTTGACTACCTAGATTTCAGTTCCTTGTTTAGGAATTAGTTCAAACAACTCCTAAGAATATGAACCCTCGACCTAGAGGCAAAGGAAAGGCGTTAGGATGGTCTATAATTATGTATATTCTCAATCATTTTCAGAGGTTGGAGAGGTTGGACTCTTGGGAATAGCTTGACACTATATTGTACATATCTTATCTACAATTTGGCAAAGGAAAGACCAGGGTTTTGCAGCACTATTTGGGATTCATGTGGCTTTATGTGTTGATGGTGTTTTTCTCTCAGTACTTGTAAGTTGTGTATGTGTACCACTTTCTTTATTTAATCTTTTGTAATTAAACAAATGAAGTGTTAAGGTAGAATCCATGAACTTGATATGCTCTGCCTTTAAATTTGTTTAAATTTCTATGTTTTCTTCAGTTTAAGGAGAATCCTTGAGACTTCCTTGCTCTCCTTAGCTCCTCACCAGTCTGATCTACCCATCTCACTCGCTTTAAGGCATCAAAACAATCGCCTATCTTGCCCCAAGTAGACCTCTGCAAAAATTGTGCCTCATCCCCGCACCCAAATTTGCCTTTCCCTTGAATTCAACAAAACCTTTAAAAATCAATTCTAATCTCTTTGTACTTAATACCTAGCCTAAAATTAGTCATCAATTCATTCATCTCGACCTCGTTGATTATCTTTTTCCGAGATTGACCCGGAGAGAGCCCTCTCCTGTCCTCGTAGGGCTAGCTACGAGGCTAAGCGTGGTTTGATGTAGCCTTGAGTCTTACCTTATTTCAGCCTAAGGTAGATTTTAGCGCTAACACCACCCACATTCAAATAAAAAACCCAAGCACAATCATAACTAGCCTAAAATCAATTAACTAAAACAAAGTTAAATAAAAAAGAGAGAGCCCTCTCTGAGATTACGAAGGCTAGATCCTAATCTCCAAAGTTGGTTTGTGGTTACCTCTATCATTTTTTTTCTAACAACTTAGAAGAAATGTTGGATTGATAACATAATTGGCGACCATAATGGGGACTTCGATCCTTAGTCTGATAAAAACTTTAAAGAAACATTAAATTTCATCTTGAGCCCCTTAAGGTCATTTTTATAATTTGTTTTTGAAAAGTTTCATAGAAACAATTAAAAATGTTAGAATTATGGCTCCTAAGAAGACTCACTATACCAAGGCAAATCCAGATCCAAACCCTACTACTATAGTTGATGACTTGGACAGAATTTAAGAAAACCAAAAAACGTAGAAACTTAGGCAAGTAGTAGCCAGTTAGTCAAAGAAAATTCACTCCCTGAGTAGTTGTGAACTTTAGAGGAAATTCCTTTTTATCATTTGACCTCTCATTATTTAGAAATAAATATGAGAATACAATCCATGAAACAATGTTAGACCCTAAGTTTATTCAACTCATTGAATTAAAAAGGGTGATTATCCATCCAGATTTAGATAAATTTGTCTTGGATACTTTTGACAAGTTAGAAGCTTTGACCTCTACATTGATAAGCCATATAGATGATGCTTACCTTCAACAATCTATTGAACTAGCTACCATCACTGCTGCTGCATCTGAAATTTCTTCACAATCTTCACTCACTGTAAATACACATTCATTTTCCACAACCTAACTGATCTGAAAATCACTCTTGAGTGATCTCAGTTAAAGAATTATTGAATGAAGGTATTACAGACTCATGTGTTGGTGTGTGTCTATGTTATTTTAGGCAACGGATCGATCAAATTGTAAAATACACAGACACTGGAAGATGGAAAACAGTAAGAGAAACACAATAAGCAAATACAAGAACACAACAAATTAATAAGGAGTTCACCCTACCCTCCAAGGCTACGTCTCTGGTCCAGCTTTCAGTGGTGGCCTTCTTTTATTGTGTCTTTAAAGTAGATGTTTACAATGAGGAGCTCAACTTGAGTCTCCTGAAAGATAAATGATGCTTGGCAGGGTGGTCCTTGGATTCCCCAAGCCACTAGATTGCACAGACTCTTTTCCTCTCCAAGTCTTGACCTCTCTGGTCTTTAATGGGAGAAGCCCAATGTCGTGCTCAATTCCTGACAGATCCTCTCAGGGATTGCTTGAACCTCTCAAGATTTTTGTCTGCTCGATGCTGCCTTAGGTTGCAAGTTAGCTCAGCCCTCTATCTTTCTGCTTCTTGCTTCACTGTCTCTTATTTTCTCTGTCTTCACTCTCTTCTCCTCTCGGTGTCTTTTGTTCTGTTTGTTCATGGCTTAAAGCCAATTTGTCTCGCAACTTTTTGATTCCTCTTCCACCCCCATTGGATCGCCTGTTGCTCCTCGCTTGGAGTTCCCTGTCTCTACGTCATCGTCAACATCTCACAGGGAGTGGCCACTTGTTCTCTCGCGAACTACGCCAGCTCTTCCTCAACGGTTTGGTTTTTTCAGTTACATTATGCAACAACTCACCCACCAACTCAGCAGTCAAATCGGATCTCAAACTCTTATGTGTCACAGCTTAATCCCTTGTCAAATTCGGTTTATCCATCGGGCGTGATCTCCGCCGTCAAATCTAGAGCCCCTAAATCCTATGCCATTCACTCATTTCACGCGGTTGACATGCTCGATCGTTAGCGCGCGATGGGCGATGGTTTTCTTTCTCATCCACCTACCATGTGTCGAGCGCTAAATGCAATCACTCATTTTTCTCCAAATTCGCTTACCGCCCAAGAGTGCCCTCAATATACTGCCAGTTTTGGAGCGTGGGTCCCGCCTTTCACCTTAGCGTTTTCCTCACGGTTTCCCAGCTTCCATGTGACCGAGAGCTTCGGGGCTCTTTCCTTCTTAAGAGATTTCGCTAATCGCTAATCGCACTTCAGAAATGCCCTCTATTTCCCGATCTGGGCTTCTCAAGTGCTAATTTTGCCTCTTATGCAATCCCCATTGGCCTCGGTCAACGCGCTTTGACCGAGGTCCTCATCGTCACTGGCTGCAAACTGCCACTGTCAGAGGTCTTCCTGATCACTCTTTGTTCACAAATTCGAAGTTTGTCCTATTTTATACAGTCATGGCATCTTGATTATTTTTTATGGTTCCAATTTGGATCACGACCTTCCCACTAGTAAAGATTTTGGACCACCAAAAGTTGGTTTTCAAGCATCGACTAAGTGAGGGTACAACTGTCTCACTTGTCCAATCTCTATCCACTTTTCACTGCTCAGCTTTGAACCCTTGAGCCCAATTCTGAGGTACTCAACATCTCCTCTACGCGTCATCCTCACCTTCCTGTCTAGAACTGTGTCCTCCTTCAATTCATTAAGGTATTTAGGTAGCAGGTCATCAATAGAAGGCAATTGACTCTGCTCTTCGAGATCCTCAATTAGTGAGGGTTCAAACAATCTCAAGTAGTCTACATTCATGTTTGAGTAGATGTGCATGTAAGCTGGTAGATCAAGGTGAAAAGCATTTTCACCAATCTTTTCAAGTATTTTGAAAGGTCCATACCTGATAAGCTTTAGCTTTTTACCTTCACCTTGCATCTTGTCCTTGCTGATGTACAGCCAAACTTAATCACCAACTTGGAAACTATGCTCCATCTGATGCTTGTCATGCCTTGCCTTGTATTTGGCTTGTCTCTTTTCCAGTTGTTCCTGTACTACCTGGTGGATCTCTTAGATTTGTTCAATGAACCTAGTTGCCCTATCCACATCATTGTGTCCATCAACTGTGGTATCTTTACCAAAGACAAAATCCAAAGGAGACCTTGGTGTGAAACCATAACAAGTCTCAAAAGGAGATCTATGTGTAGAAGAATGTTTTGCTCTGTTTTAAGCATGTTGCACATAACACAAATGTTCATCCCAAAGCTTAGGATGTTTGCTGCAATATCCTCTGAGTAACTGGATCACTATCATGTTAACTACTTCTATCTAGCCATCAATTTGTGGATGAAAAGTTGTGCTTTTCTTTAGTTTGGTGTCCATCAGTTCCCATAGACTCGACCAAAACTTCCCCACAAATCGGGTGTCTCGATCAGATACAATGGAAGTGGGTAGTCCAAAATGAACCCATACATGTTCAAAGAACAATTTTGTAGTTTGTTCAGTTGTAATCTATTTATTACAAGGTATCAAAATACACATTTTGCTGAATCTATCCACAACAACATATAGATAATCATGACCTCTCCTAGATTTAGGCAGTCCTCCAACAAAATCCATGGAAACACTTTCCCAAGGGTGAGAAGGAACTGGTAATGGAGTGTATAAGCCTAGTTTTCTATTTCTGGGCTCGCTTTTAGCACTCATAGTACACCCTCTTACATATCTAGAAACTGTCTCATTCATTTTTGGCCAATAACAAAATCTTTTAGCTGTGCAACTGTTTTACTTACCCCAAACTGATATGATATCAGAGAAGTGTGTGCTTCTCTAATTATCTTTACTCTCTCAGTTTGTGGAATGCATAACTTCCCACAATGGTATAAGAGTCGGTCCTTTACATAACAATCCAATTCTTCTACTCATTTGCCTTGACTTAAAGTTGCATATACATCTTTAAAGTCTATATATTGGGCATATTGTTCAATGTAGCTTTCATGTAGCACAGAATTATGCTTAAGTATAGTAGATGCATTTATAATGGGTCTAGATAACATATCTGCAACTTTATTGTGTATGCCCTTTTTATATCTGATG